>LOEQ01003265.1:53171-67389 GCA_001685075.1 Bramus lutescens | reverse complement strand
TCTCTCTCTCTCTCTCTCTCTCTCTCTCTCTCTCTCTGTGTGTGTGTGTAAAACTCTCCACCTCTTATAAAATAAAGCTACTAGGATTCATTCACGGGAGCTCTAACCTAAAGACTTAATGTAATCCTAGTCACCTCCCCAAATCTCCACTTCTATACACCATAGTTGACCTCAGTTTTCACACTCTCAGTACCTCACAGCACGGATTAAATTTAAACACATGAAGCCTTGAGGACCACATTCAAACCATAACCAAACAATAGTAGAGCATGTTTCAGTTAACATGTGTAGTATATAACTTAATACTGCATTTAAATGGTAAGAGATCAAGCCTGTAGAAAAAGCCTGGACCAACTTGGAGATGCTTATTTGAAGTTTTGGATCTGGGTATGGTGATTACTAAGAATGAGGCATTTACAAAGGTTTGGAAGAAGGTATAGAGACACAGCTCAACGGCAGACCTCTTACCCAGCATGCACCATGCCCTAGGCTCAAATCCCAGTACTTTAAAAAAAAGCAGGGATGAAAGGAGTTAAGAGGGGTAAATGGAAGGCATGAGAGAATAAGAAGTAGTGAGAGATAAAAGAATCCAAGGAAAGTAAGATTTCAAGCAGAAAGAAAAATGAATAGATGGCAAATGCTGATAACAAAGGAGTTCCTGTGCAGAAGGCAATGGGGCTTAACTTTTGCAGGAGCTATGTCAGAGAAGTTGGGCATTGAAACCAGATAACAGAGCTACAGACCAAATGGAGAGGACACAGCAAGAAGCAGGCGAGAGGAAGGAGAGGGCATTGGAGGGGGTGCAATTAGAACAAAATACATTGACATATGTGTACGAAAATGTTCTGATGATGCCTGTCTCTTTGTGCACCAAGCTTTAAAAAAATCAGCTTTATAAACCGACTGTATTTGAGGAAGCATAGAGAACAGTCACATAGCTCTTTGTAAAAAGTGGATTTCTGGAGTCTGTAGAGATGTCTCAGCAGTTAAGACTGATTGCTGCTCTTCCAGAATACCTAAGTTCAGGTCTTAGCACCCATATCAGGTGGCTCTCAACTAATACAACTACAGCTCCAACGAATATACTATCATTTTCTGTTTTATTTAATGGGCTCCTGAACACATTGGGCATGCACAAATGCACATACATATACACATACATGAATAAAAATATTACCTTTTTAAAACTTGGCTCTGAAAGGAATAATAAAGATAGTTACTTGGAAATACAAGCTTAGAGGGTAGGACAGTCTTTATGTTATTTATTCTTTATTTTAATTATGTTTTAAGAGATGTATGGGCTTCTTTTAAAGCTAGGTGAAGGAAGAAAATTGGAATTTGGAAAGATCCTTAGTAAGTGCAGAGGTAGGACTGAGAACACAGGGGAAGGGCTGGGTTATGAAGTAGAAAGACCTTGATACTTAACATAACAGATGTGCTTGGAAAGGAATGTACAGCCTCCCAGGCTGGAAGCCAAGAGAAAACACAAGGAACAGGGACAAGTCTGCCCTTCCTTGATGATGGAAGGGGGAAATAGTCACACACTAAGTAGGTACATGCTGGGTGTGATGGTCCACACCTGGAATCCCAGCACTCGAGATGCTGAGGCATAAGGATTGTCACAAATTCAACATCACCCTGGGCTACGGAGTGAGACCTTATTTTTAAAAAATGGAAGGGAGTGATAGAACATGATTAATACTTTAGAAATATTTTCTTTCCGTTTTTAAATTAATATATCTATTTTTATTTTATGTGCATTTACTTTTTGTCTGCATGTATGTCTGTGTGAGAGTGTCACATCTTGGAGTTACAGAAACTTGTAAGCTGCCAGGTGGGTCCTGGGAATTGAACTGTGCCCTCTAGAAGAGCAGTCAGTGCTCTTCACCTCTCTATTCCCCTAGAAGTATTTTCTAACCTTAAAAAAAAATACTGTAAAGGTGGGGGTAGGAGATAAGGCTTTGCCAGATTTTTAAGAAACAAAAATTTCCAAATATTGGTGGGGAAAAATCTAGGTGGAAAATCAGCCCATCTACTTTATGGAACACATAATTACTTGGTACCAAGAAGGTGTGTGTATAAAAAATTTATAGGGCAGTGTCAATAAACTGGTATTTAAGGTTTCAGTCACCGAAAACCAACAGTATACCCTTTAGCATCCTGATGAAGTCGTTTGTAGGATTCATTCCAGAAGTTAAATAACTGCTTAACATCAATGAAAGTAATTAGTGGAAATGGAGGGCACAGGGCCACAAAGGAAGCCATCAGGAGGACTCTCTCATACTGAAAGTTCTTGAAATACAGCCTAGATGCTTCTGGACTTTACTAGAAAGGGGCTTAATTCAAGCCCTAGGAAACAAGTCGGCCGTGTTTGCAGTGTCCTTCTTTTGTTGAGGGGTGTCAGGGAGGTACAGGCATCTGGTGCCATGTGTGGAATGACCTGCACTCTTCCTTGCCTCCCATGTCAGCTGCTGAGTCAGTCCAATATTCTTCAGAGCGATTACTCGGCAGCCCTGAAGCACTACAACAGGGAGAAAAACAGAGCGTCGTCCATCATCCCTGGTACGTCACATGGAATCCTGAGAAATCCACTAGGGTTTTTATTTCCATAACAAAATGCCCACACATCTATCTGTAATAGTTATGAATACCAATTATAACATCATATCTGCTGTCATGTTGTTCTAATTATACCCACTAGGTGATTATTTAAAAGGACTCAAGTCCTTGGAGTCTTACCAAGAATGCAAAATTTGACTTTAACGATTAGTTAGCCAATTAGTTTAACCGTCAAAGGCTCTCGTTGAGAAATGCAACTTTGGTTAACATTTGGGAGTGGGGGGGGAGTGGCTGATCACAGCGAGCATGTTTGTTTACTTGGAATGTTCTGTGTTCCAGTGGAGAGATCAAGGGTGGGCATTTCGTCCCAGAGTGGGGAAGGCACGGACTACATCAATGCATCCTATATCATGGTAAGTCAGAGACATCATGGGAGAGCCTACCAGCAGTCTGCGTGTCACCAGAATTAACAGCAAAGTGGGCTGGCTCCCAGCAGCACCTGTAAGACATCAGTCCAATATAATAATTATGGCACAAGGTTATTAACGACCAGAGGAATACCAGCACAACTTGAGATTTTCATGTGTGCTGGGACTGAAGAAATCTCAATCAAAATTAATAAGGAAGCACAAGGTCTCAAATTCACTATTCAGAGCTAATGAACAAATATAAATCATGTATTTTCATTCCTCTGCACAAATCTGTGGCAGAGACAGGACACATCAGCAGGACACACAAAGCTCAAGTTCACTCCAGTTATCACCCCAGGTTTTCAGCTCAGCTCTTTCCTATGTACTGGATTCACTTGAGCTATTAGATTTCTAACGACCTTCTCCAATGAGGTTGTCTGCTGAGTGGATGGTTGCTTTGGTGGTTTCATGCATCCTTTATTAACATCTCAGGATGGTCAATCACACAGCTTGGTTTCAAATGAAAGAGTCCTAATATTAATGCCCAAGCCATTGTTCTTGTTAGCCAGCAAAGACATGACTAAAGAATATCATGTGGGAAACAAGGAGATGTGCAGTTCCCACTGTCTAACACACCCCATTTCGAATGAGTCCATGGGAGCAGTGAAAGACCACACAGTACACAGCATGGAAACCATTTGACCCAGTTACCCCCACTTTCCAGGCTTCATAAATATAATCAGAAAGGAGCCTTCCTGATCCCTCTCATAGGGGAGGCAGCCATGAGGCCAGGACATGGAAGGTGACCTAGGGTGAAGAAGCGTGAGATTTAGTAGTCTGATGCCAGGGGCTTGTACACAATAAATAAGAATTATAAACTCTGTCATGGAGTTCCATTCTACCTAGTGCAAGACGCATGTGCACAAGCCATTTTGGCACTTTTACTCCTAGTGGTCATAGCATTTCTTAAGATAAACTTGCCCACAACACTTAATTTTACCTCATTTTGGTCACCTTTAAAATGAACGTTATGGTTTCTATCTCTATCTCATTGATTCTTTAATAGGAAGAAAACTATACCTAGCAAATAGGCAATACCCAGCAAATGCTAGTTGTAATACAGTATTATTTCAACACTCTATCTACAATTAAATACACTACTATAACACAAAACATGTTTCTCTGCCTAGTCCTGTCAGAGTTCTTTTATCTTGTCTTTGGTTTTGTAGGGTTATTACCAGAGCAATGAATTTATCATCACCCAGCATCCCCTTCTGCACACCATTAAGGACTTCTGGAGAATGATATGGGATCATAATGCCCAGCTGGTGGTGATGATTCCAGATGGACAAAACATGGTAGGTCACTTTTGGTTCATTACTTAGAAGGAAAACATAATATTACAATAGCCGGAAGCCTATCATGCACACACCAAAATGGTAATCTTATTTCTACCTAATAGACTAATCTCACTGGAGTCGTGCTTTGCTGGGCCGAATTGGTTACACAGTCCCACTGGATCAAAATAATGAATGAGAGATCTAAATGAAGCAGATTAAAATTGCTAAAGATGAATTGGTGACGCTACGTAAGCACATCAGGATTGCAACCACAAATGACCCAAGTTTTACTCTTCTATTTGCATTTTTAAGATAAAAATACATAATATTGTGTTGAAAATCCCATTTAAGTCTCTGTTTTTTAATTTATTATTTTGTTTACAATCCCATGAAGGCATAGTCGAAGAAGTAGTTACATTCTCTTAATAATATCAACCTAGGCTGTTCCATGTTGACTTGGTAATGTGAGTCTTTTTATGAAGATGAGGGAGATTTAGGAAGCTTTCAAAATTATTCTTTGAGAATTTCATACATGCATAAAGTGAAATAGGCTCATACCCAGCCCCAACTCCTGAATTTTCCCAATACACACCTCTCCCAACTTGAAGTGTTTGGTTGTTTTTTTTTTAAAGAATTCACTACAATTATTGTTGACCATATATGCATGGATATGTCACTGTCCATTGGAAGATGGGCACCCTACAAGTGCCATAGCCCCAAAGAAGAATAAATCCTCCTCCGCAAGCTGCTCTCACCTCAGCTCCTCATCTAGAATGGTGCCCCATGTGCTCCTCTCATGTCCTTACTGGAAAGCTTCATTAAAAAAAAAAAAGTTAACTTGTAAAGGAAGAGCCTTTTCAGAATCAGAATATCATTGGCACATTCACGCTTCTCTCTATGTTTGTAAAACCTAAAGACTTAGTCAACATTAATGTTTGACTCCGGCTTTGCATGTATACTTAATTAACCCTCATACCCAGTTTGTGTATCTAAAGTCACAGAGATTCCCGAATCGTGCTAGAAACTGATGAGCTCTTGCTTTGCCAGTCCTACTCAGTTGTCAGTTGTAGAAGCAACAGGCTCACTGATGCTGCTGTTGAGTCAAGAGCACAAAACGCCTTGGCAATAGTTTGGGTGGTGTGAGGTTTTATTTTACACATAAATTCAAGCTGGATTAAGATATCAAGATCATTTTAATGGCAAATTTTGTTATTTAAAGAAAATTTTGATTTGAAATTTGTATGCCAACTAAGGATCTTATTTCACAATCAGACTAATGAGCCAGTCTGAAAGTCTATGCCCTTCCTTGGTCTCCTTCAGGCAGAAGATGAATTTGTTTACTGGCCAAATAAAGATGAGCCCATCAACTGTGAAAGCTTCAAAGTCACCCTTATGTCTGAAGAACACAAATGTCTGTCAAATGAGGAAAAACTGATAGTTCAAGACTTCATCTTAGAAGCGACACAGGTATGGAGACAGGTTAATGGATGAACACATATCCTGCTCATGTGTGGGACATGTGCTGACTCAGGAATCTTTCTTTAGAATTCTTTTTAAATGTTTTGTATTGAACTGTTTATTTTTCTCTGCTTTCCTCCCTTCCTCCCGTTTCCCTTCTACCCTCTCCCATGATCCCCATGCTCCCAATCACTCAGGAAATCTTGTCTTTTTTAGAAGTGGAAAGGATTCCGATTTCTTACAAATTCACAAAATTCCAGAACTAGCCAATATTCCTTTACTTTCCATTTTTACTTCCAAAATCTTACAGAATCATCAAGCCATTAATCTTAGCTAAACTAGACAATTCTTAACTCTGTGTACCCAGAAAAGCAAAGATTTCTCTTTTACTCCAGATTGGTTGCTGACAGAACTTAAGTTGAAAATATTTCTTTTTAAAAATGCAATTTTAATTCTCTTTACTTTGAGATTTATTTTTATTTTCTGTAAATGGGCGTCTTATCTGCTTATATGTCTGTTCACCACATGCATGCAGTACCCATGGAGGCCAAAAGAAGGCATCAGATCCCCTAGAATGGGAGCTGGAGGTGGTTGTGAGCCATCAAGTGGATGCTAAGAATTGTCCTCTGAAGAGCTGCTAGTGCTCTTAACTGCAGGCCCCTCTTTCCAGGTCCTAATCCTAATTCTTTTCTTTTAAAATCAGCACGTTGTCATGCTTTCCGCCCATAGGTCTCCATCGTTAGTAAGAAGGCTTATTTCAAGAAAATATTCATTAGATATCCATTGTCTTGTTCTACTGATTATCCGATCCCTCTCATCGCCTAGCTCAGCCTTAGGAAATACAGCTTTTTCCTAGTATTATACGGAAAACAAACTAAATAATAAGCATTCATGACTGATTCTGGTTCAATGCATCTCAAATATGTAAATCAAATACCGTTAGTGCCCTAATCTCCAGAAAGCCAGTCCAGAAATGGCAGGTAGTTCTAAAGCAACGGTTGGGAAGGCAAGTTAAAGTAGGCATTTCCATCCACTTCATTTATAGCTGCTGTCCTCTAAAAGTCACAGCATTTGAGGTTGGTAAAGAGGTAAAAAGTGATTCTGTATGAATCAGACTCACTTCACCATCCAGAAAGTTTGTTAAATGAGGAAAGTCAAAATCTGGGTGTCTGTTATTTATTTTTTACAAAGACTATTTTTAACATAATATATATAGTATAGTACAGTGATACAGTAAATGATTCACAGGCTACTGAATTCCATAAAGGAACCTAATCTTGACCTTGAAGATCCTTCACGTTCGTACTCATTCATGCTGTCCTCCCTTCAGATGTAGTAACCTCTTCCTGAATTCCTTTGACTTACTTTGTAATTTCTCCTTTTATCTCCGTTTTCTTTAAGATTTTGTTGTTTCAACTTTATATCTTGACCTTTACATAAATTATGTAGATTTTTTAACTGTTTGCTACTTTGCCTCATTATAATGTTGATGACATTTATTCTTGTAATTGGGTATAAGTCAATTCTGTTTGCTTCTGCTGTCTACATATCCAGTATGGTTTCTCTATCTTATATTTAGGTCACTACTTGTTTGATGTTGTTTTTTTGTTTTGTTTTACTTTTTTGTCTTTTTGCTTCATTTTGTTTTGTTCAGATTTTTGCTATTTCAAGTGGTACCTCACCGAATGTGTTTACACATATGCCCAGTGCTTACAAACCAGCAGCATCAGCTCAGCCACACATCTAGCATTATGGACTTGTTCCTAGCATCACCACTTATTTCCAGTGGGCTCCTCGTCACTTCCTCTGTTAACATGGAAATCCCTTTGTTTTAGCTTATAAGGATTCTTGATATTTGATGAGCCAATACATGACTTTATTTTCTTTGTTAATAGTATTTTGGTTGTCTGGGAAGTTTACATTTACTGCATAAAACTAATTTTCAGACATTTGTTTTCAAATATAGCATATCATTAAGTTCCTTTTAGGAAACTGGAGGTTAGAGGCTTATTTAATGTGACATAGTCTGGTTGGTCACATAAATGTAAATGGGACTGGAGTTCTGAGGACCTCCACCCCTTTTTCAGATGTTTTACCATTGTGGTGTCTCATCTCATTCTGACGAGTACTGCTGGAGTTTGAAGATCCCTATGCTCTTTTCCAAACAAACTTTAACACTGAAGATTTCCCTTTGTTACTTAAAATTTAGCAAAACAGACTTATCTTTATGGCATGCCTTCATGGTTTATTAACATTGCATGGTTCACCTACATATAAGATTTCTTTTTACAACAAGGAGGTGTTGGGAAGATGGTCCAGATGGTAAAGAGCTTCCCAGTGAAAGCCTAAGAACCTGAGTTCAATTCCAAGCCAGGCACAGTAGTGCATGCCTGAATTCCCAGTGCTGGGGAGGCAGAGATAGGAAGATACCCAGGGTTTGCTGGTCAACCAGTTTAGTCCAAATCAGTAAGCTCCAGATGAAAGATGCTGCCTCAAAGAATAAGGTAGAGAGAAACTGTAGACACTTAATATCAACCTTTTACCTCCATGTGAGCCCACATAAATGTATGCGTGGACACCCCACACAAAAAGGACTAAAAAGGAGATAATGACTTTTTTAAAATTCTGCTGAATAATAGATCTATTCATGGTTATTGTCCCATTGCAATGATTTTCTCCTTCCACAATGAGAGATGATATTTGTTTTCATCATCTAGCTTCAGTTTCTAATTTTTCCAGTTGTTCCACTCATGATAAACTCTTACTAGCCAGCATTACTCCTTTAAAAACACTAATTTGTTCTTTCTTCCTGTAGGATGATTATGTTCTGGAAGTAAGGCATTTTCAGTGCCCCAAATGGCCAAACCCAGATGGTCCCATTAGTAAAACATTTGAGCTTATAAGTATTATCAAAGACGAAGCTGCTAACAGGGATGGGCCCATGATTGTTCACGATGAGTAAGTTTCACAGTCTCAATCACTGTACACCTCTGGGTATATGCAAGCTTCTGTTGTCCTCAGACCAGCCTGGTGCTTTGTGCTCATGTGCTGATTCAGCCAGGGTAGATTCGTTTATCATCAAAGGTCACACAGAACATTTCTCCATTTTGTAACTTCTGGCAAAGTCAAAAGACTTAGATATGAAAATAGAATCTGCTCTTACACTTTATAGCGGGAGCATTTTTTGAGATGAGACACATTTTCAGCACTGGAAGCTACCCCAGGATATGTCTCAGCTGTTTACTTCTTGAGAAAGGAGTAAAAATGACTATTGTATGATGTTTCTTGTTGGTTTCATTTCTGTTTTTTTCAAAAAGAGAACTCTTTATCCAATATTTTTTTCTGTTTCTGTAACAATGAAAAATGCTAGAATTGTGATATATAGCTATTCTATACAGTATATAGTATATATATTATAACTTTAGTCAAACATGTTTTATGTTCCCCTTTAATAGAATAAAAATAATAATGCTTATGCAAACAGTAAAGTTTCTATAAAGGACCTTGCTATTAATGGCATGAACACTTAGCACTCTGTCCAATTCAACCTTAATTCTTACACAATAAAAAGAAGGAAAGACATGCCATTTCCAGACTGTGCTCTGAGTTACAAAGGCATTTGATACATCTGAATGGAGTCTTTGCCTTTTCTCTTTACTGCAAGGCATGGAGGAGTAACAGCAGGAACTTTCTGTGCTCTGACAACACTTATGCACCAACTAGAAAAAGAAAATTCCATGGATGTTTATCAAGTAGCCAAGATGATCAATTTAATGAGGCCGGGAGTCTTCACTGACATTGTAAGTGATGAACCTCATCTTTCATTTTTGAAGTATTACTTCCTAGATAGTACTAAAGCCTTTTTATCCTTTATAAGGAAGATCACAGTGGTTGGTAACATTCAAGCTAAATTACAAGTCTGAACCTTGTAGAAGACAGGCAGATTAAAAAATAACAACAACAAAAACCTAAGTCACACCATCCCTTTTTACAGGATTCATTGTGATCTTAATATCTTTCGTGGAATTACCCACTAATTGATTTCTTCAGCAAACTATGAACTTATTTATATTCCTGGGGTTCAAGTAGGGCCTTCACAGAACCCCAGGAGATACATCTCAAAGACTTTAAGGCTAGAACTATTAACTCTTCTCTAGCCAAATCTGGTTTCTTTTTTTGTTTTATTTTGGTTACTTGTTTGTTTGTTTGGTTTGGTTTTCGTGTTTCTTTTGCTTTTTTAATTAATTAATTTTTAAAACTTCATTTTACATTCCAACCCCAGTTCTCCCTCCCACTCCCCCTCCCACTCCCCCCTTTAGCCCTTTTGGGTAAGGGCTCCAACAGAGATTCAACAAAATCTGGCACGTTAAGTTGAGGCAAGACCAAGTCCCTCCTCCCTGCATTAAGACTCTTCATGGCATCCCACCATAGGGAATGGGCTCTGTCAAGCTAGCTCATGCACCAGGGATAGATCCTGGTCCTACTGCCAGGGGCTCCTCAAATAGTTCAAGCTTCACCACCGTCTCCCACATACGGAGGGCTTAGTTCGTACCGTGAAAGCTCCACAGCCGTCAGTCTAGAGTTTCTGTTCTGCTGTCTTTGTAGAGATACCCTTCATAATCTTGACCTCCCTTCCTCACATATTCCCTCCTCCCTCTCTTCAATTGGATTCCCAGAACTCGACCTGGTGCTTGGTTGTAGATCTCTGCGTCTGGTTTCATCAGTTACTGGATGAAGACTCTATGATGATAGTAGGGCTGGCTATTCACCAAGGTGATTACGGGGAAGGACAGTTCAGGCACCCTCTCTCCTATATGTACTCACTCATAAGTGGATACTAATTAGATGTAAAACAAAGGATAACCAGACTGCAATCGCCAGCTCCAGAAAAGCTATGTAGCAAGGAGGACCTTAAGAGGGACACATGGATTGCCCTGGAATGGAGAATTAAATAAGATCTCTTTGGTAAACTGGGGGCAGGGAGGGGCAATGAAAGGGGATGAGAACTTGAGGGAACAGGATGGTGGCTGGGAGGGATGCAGTGGGAGAGCAATGACAGAGAGATCTTGATAGAGAGAGCCACTATGGGGCTAGGGAGAAGCCTGGAGCTATGGAATTCCCCAAGAATCCACAAGGATGATACCAGCTAAAACTCCTAGTAAATCCAGGATCTTAAATTGACCAATAACTAATTCCTGGGTGCTTTTAAGAGGAAAGAGCCATGACAGTCAAGAACGAGACACACTACCTCCTGTGCCACAGTTTAGCTTAGAAAGAACCTGAAAGTTGTTATTATTGTGTCAAAGTAATGAGAAGCTTGGTGAAAGTCTCAGGTAGATTTCGAACTCCTGGTGTCACTGACGTCTTCTTAGCTGATTACAGATAAGGGCCTCATCGAAGGATCATTTGGTAGCATGAAACCCCTTTTCTCAGGGCAGACCATCACACCAGGCAGAATGATAGAGTGTGAAGCACATTTGCTGAGCAGTGTGTCCGGTAAAGGTGCTATGCTCTGGTGATATACTACAGTCATGGTTGAGCCTTCTCTGTGGATACACAGAAACATGTGATTACACAGTGATTAAAGGAAAGTAAGATGCTTACCTTTGTGGATTGGGGTGTATGACTCAGTTACTAACTACTAGAGTGCTTCCTTAAAAAGCACAAGCAATGAGTTTTGATCCCCACAAAACCTGGATGAATAGAACACATCCATAGTCCTATGACTTGGGAGGCAGGGACAAGAGTCTCAGGTCATCCTCAGCTACATGGTGAGTTTACCACCAGTTTCAGATTTATGAGACTATGAAAGAAAGAGGCAGAAAAAGGAAAGAAAGATGTTGCTTTGGAAAAGGCTATAAACCCTGAGCACCAATGAACTGCATTTGTATGATCTTCCATCTGCAGGAAACAAAGGAATAGGAACTGAATGCTTATTACTGTCCGATGTGCATGGGCTTCTCCTCTAAATCCAATGTCCACTTGCTCATTCATTACAAAACAATTTTGACTTAGCCAAATATGTAAAAACCAAATGTAGATTGTGCACCTCAGCTGAGCACAAGCCCTTAATACAGCCCTGTGCCCTTCTGTGAACAGTGCCAAAATGCATCTGGTCTCTGCAAATTCATGTCTCTGTGGAGCTTCCTGTCTGTGATCTCCCTCTCTGTGTTTTCTAGGAACAGTATCAGTTTCTCTACAAAGTGGTCCTCAGCCTCGTCAGCACAAGGCAGGAAGAGAATCCATCTGCCTCTCTGGATAGTAATGGTGCAGCTTTGCCTGATGGAAATATAGCTGAAAGCCTGGAGTCTTTAGTTTAACACCAAAAAGGTGCAGGACAACCCAGTCTAAGCATTGTTCTCATCTTTCTGAAGTTAGAAAACACGAGTCAGTTCTGTTGTCTGTTTACTTCCCATGACGTGATGGTAACTCATTCTGCTGCCAAATTGACACCAGTAACAATGTGTGCCTTTTTTGAAAGACTTCTTGTAATTGACTTATTATGTTGAAACTAAAATGATTGAATTTTACAGGATTTCTAAGAATTGAATTATGATATTTTTTCCATATTGATTTTAACAGGAAAAATTCAATTTATAGATGATAGGAATCACCATCCTTGGAAAATGTTTGTTTCTAAATGTCAAATTTTTAGCTGTGTTTGTAGCAATCATCAGGTTTGCTAGAAATATAACTTTTAATATAGTAGATAATATAGTAGATTGTAAGTCAACTACTTCATCCCCGATATCATCCAACATTTTACAACTGCAATAGTCACCTGAAGGATGCGTGATCTAGTAACTTATGTAAATACTGCTGTGATGTCTTCATGGACCAAATTTATATTTATAATTGTAGAGTTTTATATTTTACTACTGTGTGAGTTTTCTAGTGGTATACTTGAGGTTAATAATGTAGTTTATTCTCTGGTCTTACTTACTCTACATGTCTTCTAAAGTTGTACTGTGCGAGCCAAAGCATTAACCTTGTTTCTGCATGTCATTTTAACTCTTGTGGAAAATAAAAAACCACTTGTTTTAAAAGATGTTTTTATGGGAATAACACCTTATCAAACGTTCCTTGAATGGTTTTTATCCAAGAAGTTGTAAAAATAAATATATTGCCATTAACTCATGTTTACTTGTGGAATGTTGTGCTGACTGATGTGTGGGGGAAAATTACAAACATGGGTCCCACTGAGGAAAAGTGCAAGGCCCAAAGAAATGAGACAGAGTATCATCCTGTGGTTCCTATCACAGTTTGAATGTAATTGAACCCATACTCTCATAGGGAGTGGCACTAATTGGAGGCATGGCTGTGCTGGAGTGGGTGTGGCCTTGTTGGAGGAAGTGTGTCACTGTGGGGCAGGCTTTGAGATTTCCTGTGCGCAGGATATCGCACAGTCAGTCAGTCAACTTCCTACTGCCTTCTGGTCAGCATGTAGCCAGCACTCCCTCTGCCTACATGCCTCCACCCTCTCCACCATGATGGTAATAGACTGAACCTCTGATACTCTAAGTTAGCCAACCCAACTAAATGTCTTACCTTATAGAGTTGCCGTGGTCCTGGTGTCTCTTCACAGCAATAAAACCCTAACTAAGACAGTTCCCAAACTGTGCTCCCTGTGGTACTCAGGGATCTCAAAAAATTTTATGATTTTAGTTCAACATTGTTGCAGGAGAGCCTGCTTGTTCATCCCAGCTGCCCAGCTAGCTTAGCCCCGAAATAATCACACAGAAACTGTAATAATTAAATCACAGCTTGGCCCATTAGCTCTAACTTCTTATTGGCTAACTCTTACATATTAGATTAACCCATTTCTATTAATCTGTATATCACCACGAGGTTGTGGCCTACCAGCCAAGTCTCAGCATGTCTATCTCTGGCAGTGGATCCATGGCGTTTCTCTGACTCTGCTTTCATCCTCCCAGAATTCAGTTCTGTCTTATTCACCTACCTAAGTTCTGCTGTATCAGGCCATGGCAGTTTCTTTATCCATTAATGCTAATCACAGCACACAAAGGGAAATCCCACATCATAACATGTAACATGAGGAACTGTTTGTTGGGGTTTCTGTCCTGCCTGATACCCCATAGCCCAAGCCCCAAAGAAAATCACACAGAGATCTCCATAAGATTATCAACTTATTGGCCCATTAGCTCAGGTTTCTTACTAGCTGTTATGACCAATAACCCACTATTCTGATCTATTTTAGCCATATGGGCAGTACCCTTTTCAGCTGGCAGGTCACATCCTGCTTCCTCGGTGATCTGCGCAGGACTCGGAGGAATGGACTTCCTTCTTCCCAGAATTCTCCCGTTCTCATTGCATCATTTCTACTTTCTCTCTGGTTTTTCCGCCTATACTTCCTGCCTGGCCAATCAGTATTTATTTAAAACATGATTGAGAGAATACAGACAATTCTCCCGCACCACTTCCCCATCTTTA
>LOEQ01003265.1:29279-52030 GCA_001685075.1 Bramus lutescens | reverse complement strand
CACCATGTGGTTGCTGGGAATTGAACTCAGGACCTCTGGAAGAGCAGCCTGTGCCCTTAACCATTGAGCCTTCTCTCCAGCCCCATTTTTTTTTAGCATGTGTGTGTTGTTTGTTTTTAGACAGTGTTAAATGAGAAACCTTCCCCAGTTTTCCTATGTGGTACTCCAGTTTGAAGTCCAAGAGAACACACAAAAAGGCTCAGGGAACTATCTAGGAGCTAAACAAATAATATTGAAGCCAAGAAAAAAGGCTGAACACTGGGGTTCTCGGTGCTGTTCACAGAATCCTGCCATTGTCCTTAGGACTCGAACCTGTGGCAGATTGTTTCTTAGAAGACCATCTTTGTCCCATGTCCCTTGACACTCATGTAACTCATGGAACTCAATGGAACAGATGACACCTGTCATCTAGACAGGTTACGACTACCAAGGTTGAGTAACAAAATGCTTGCATCTGATGCCCTTGGGATGTTGTCTTGAACAGTGCCACCAGGCCATGACTCAGAGCCACACAGCAATGGAAAGAATCCAAGGACCAGCTTCCAGCTGATAGCCAGATGGAGGCACAGACCATCAATGAAGTGAGACATCCAAATAGGCTCTCCTGGTTGCCATCAACACAGTCCAAGTAACACTTTCTGGAACAGATAAGCTGTTCACATTGAGTCAGGCCCTAACTGCATAGCGATGAGCCAGAGAAGCAACTGATGCTTTAAGCCATTGTACATGGGGCCTGATAAAAAACAGAAGCACTTTGGCCACTAAGTGATCTTTTAAAAACATTTTTAGGTTGTTTCCATGACACATGCCACTGGAGAAGCTGTTCTCACCCCTTTGTCTTGCTCTTCTCCCGTGCATTACAACATCACTTCTGCTTTCTTACCTGCATGAACTCAACTCCATTCGGCTTCTATCCCTTTTAAGTATTTCTCTCTATCTGAAGAGAATAAATCATTTTTTGCAAAGAATTTGCTAAACCAACAAGATGTAATTTTCCTTTTTGATTAGGACTGTCCTGTTTCTCTAGGGAGTTGTTTTTTAGCCTATGCAAACCTCACCATGGGTCAGGCTCAGAAGAAATGAAATTATCTTACTAGAGTCAAATGCCTGTATAATTGTACTTGACAACAGCCTAGAATCCCTGTCACTCAAAGATGACAGCAGGTATCCATGCCACCTCACCAAGCTCTTCCAGGCCCTAGGGTTTTTTGTGATCTGTTCATTTCATATGCATTGCCAATCATCAAAACTAGAAGGCTATCTTACTATAGTAACAACTTAAAGGTAGAGACAAAGCCTCTTAATTACCTAACAATTTAGAACTCACTGCTGCATTTTATCATTTATCTAGATAATAAAATATTGGGAAAGATTGTTAAGACAAAAAAATATGAGGATGATGAGGGAAAAGGAGGAGGAGGAGCAGGAGGAGGCGTTTGATAAGTTCTCAGCTACTAGCATTTATTGCTGCAAAACAGTCAACATTTCCCTGTAGGCTTTTGAAGTCACACTCTGGGCAGAAGTGGCCCATGTGTAATCCCAGCACATGAGAGGCAGAGTCAGGAGATCCCAGAGCAAGCTATCTGTCTGGACAAGAAGAATGAGCGAGCACTGGATTCAAGTAAGAGATGCTGCCTTAGTATCTAAGGAGAGTAATCATAGAAGAAATTCAACATCAACCTCAGGCCCCTATGTGCACACATATGCATCAGCAACATGGCTACACACTTGTGAATTTGTAAGCATATTACACATACATGTGCAAAAAGAGACTGAATTACAAACACTCTTTGTAAAGTCGATGGTTACTGAAATGTGTCACTTAATTAGGGAATTTTCAGATAATGATTATTTCAGGATGAAGTCTTACCACCCTAGGCAAGTCATTTCACTCAGTGACACACATTTTCTCATTTGGAGAATTAGAAGGCTGGCCAGTTACTGTGGTGCTGTCACCCCTACAACCATTTTTAAATTCCTCCCTATGAAATAGGTAGCACATCTTTTTAAATAGCATGTATCTTTGAAGCCTCTTCCAAACTTAGATGATCATCCTTCCACATGATTGGACAAAGTTATAATTGTAAATTTCAGAGAAAAAAAATGCTACTGCAAAAAAGGAGGAGAATAGCAATGCTTTTGAGCATCTACAATGTGATGGGCATCTCCTTTAGCCGGTATAACCACCCTGAGTATTGCCTATACAGAAGGAAGCAGTACTATTTACAAAACCAAGTAACAGTGTCTCATGAGTTTAGAACAAGGAAAACTTGATAACGGTGATACTTCATTGGTATTATCTGGAAGTGACTAAAAGATGGAAATATGATCCGGGCAGTGGTGGCACACACCTTTAATCCCAGCACTCGGGAGGCAGAGGCAGGCGGATCTCTGTGAGTTTGGGGCCAGCCAGGTCTACAAGAGCTAGTTCCAGGTCAGGCTCCAAAGCTACAGAGAAACCCGATCTCGAAGAAAAAAATGGAAATATGAAAGATATGAGCCTTAAGTTTACCAGAATAATTAGATCAAGAGTCCATATTTGGCTTGAGATCAAGTGTGCCAGTCATGCTTTTCTAATAAAGTTTTATTGGGACAGTCATATTCATTGTCTATGGCTCTCTTCACATAACAAAGCAGGAATGGGCAGGTGTTTGTTATTTTGTCCTTTACAGAAAAAAAAGACACACACACAAAAAAAATACAAAGAAACAACTTACTGATCTTAGAAGAGCTATATGCTCAGAACATTTTCATTCACACCTACCCCTCCAACTTCAACCTTTATTGTTGAAAGCTCTGAAGGGAAACTTCATGTTGAGTCACTTGAGTCTGACTCCTTTTACTCAAGCTCAATGTTTCCTTTTCGATCACCGCTAGCAGACATTAGTCGCTATACAGTAGCTGTGGCAAGTGGGAGGAGGCATTTTCCACTCTGACCCTTTCCAAACAGCACCAGATATTTTCCTGTCATATACCCCATGCATAATAGTAGATTATCTCAGAGGAGGAACTAGTTTCACATCCCAGAAGGAAAACACATAATGAAAGTAAGATGAGTACTCAACAGAATTTTAAAGCCAAAGTTAATTTTACAGAGAAGCACATAAATTATACTTGAAATGCAATCTTTTTATAAGTTGGAGATTATGTCCATATATATGTATATGCATATGTATGTATACATCATAGTTTACACACTCGAAGTGTACAAGTCCTTGATTTTTGTATATTCAGAATTATGCCATTGTTAAATGGTTTATTAGAAGTCATTCCATGGTATCCAATCCATTTCAGCTCAATTCTCCCAGCACTGGGTAACTATGCATCTTTCTCTATAGAGAGAGGTGTTCTTTTCTGAATGTCACAAAAATGAAACTACACAATCAGTGGCACTTTATATCACAGAATACTTTCAATGTTCATCCATATCATACATAAAGCATACCTTATTTCCTGCTATTGAGCAATAATCCATTGTGTATTTCACATTTAATGTACTCATTTCTTAACTGATGGGAGATGGCAAATAATATTGCTGTTAATATCCAAGTACAAGTTTTTACAATTATTTGCATCCATCATTCTCAGTTATTCTTCAATAATCCTTTAAACATCTTTGCATCTACATTAACATGTGTTATTTTTTGATTCCTGCCATTATTGTAGGTAAAAGGAAGTATCTCTTTGTAGAATTAATTTTCACTTTCCATACTATTAGACTTTCGTGTATCTTTAGGGAACTCCAAACTTCTGAACACCATTAAAATTGGGTTATCGTTTTCATGCTGAGTTATCACAGTTCTTTATGTATTTATTCTAGCTACATATTCCTCTCTGAATAAATGACTGTAGAAAAATTCTGATTCCATGGGTTATTTGGAAGTGAGGTGTGTTTTTATTTCTCAACAGTTTCCTTGGAAATTCAAAAGCTCTGACTTTTTATTACATCAGTTAGTCTATTTTTTTCTTCTGATGCTTGTGATTTTTGTTTCAATTACTTAATAAACCATTGCCTAATTCAAACACATGAAGATTTATGCCTATATTTTATTTTAAGACCCATCATTAGTCAATTCTCATATATGCTCTTAGTCAATTCTCATATATGCTCTAAGGTAGTTATCCAATTTCATTGCTTCTGGTTATCCATGTCTTCCATCATTTGATGAGAAAGCATTTTTATTCACTGAGTTGTCTTAGCACACTTTTAAAAAGGCAATGGATCATAAAAATGTATGTCTGTCACTCCTAACCTCTCAATCTTGTTACCTTTTTTCTTTTTGACACTATTGGGGTTTTTCTAAAACCACTTTTGATCCATATTATACAGGAAGGCAATTGCTACAAGTAGTTCCTGCGTTTGAAGTTTTTCTGAATTCATAAATTCAGATGTTTTCTTTTGCATTATTTTTACTATGCCTTTGGATTTCCTACGCCATTCTTGACGATTCTACACAAAGAGAGTTTATTTTTTTTCTTTCCAGTACAGATGTTTCATGTTTCTTATCATTTTATTTATTTATTGCCTCATGGTCATGCCCTAATCTCTCAGTACAGGTTGAATCAGTGTGGCAAGTGACAACATTCCTTTCTTACTTATGGTGTCAGGTGAAAATTATTCAGCATTTTGCCATTAAATATGATACAAGTTGTGGGTTTTCCATGGCTATCCTTTATAAGGGTGTCCCTTTCTACTCTTGGTTTGTATGTGTTTTGTGGTGTGTTTTCCTGTTTTGTTTTTATCATAGGAGGATGTTAGAGATTTTCAAGCACTTTCTCTGCTTCCAATAAAAGGATAATGAAGACTGGGAATTTATTGTATCAATTCTCTTTTCCAAAAATTTATGAAAAATGATTTTCAAAAAAATTTACTAAATATATCACAACTTCACAAAAGGCATGAAACAGTACTTTTGCAATTCTTTGTAGATAACCCGGTTTAAAGGCATCTAGCAGAATCAATTTGAAAAATACAAAAATATTACTACATGAAATTTTTCTGGCATAAAGAATAGTACACAATTGCAGATGACATGTTCTTATAAGAAAAAAAGAAGTGTAATAAATTAACAAACTATGATCATCAATCACTTTTACATACACATAAAATACACAGTAGACTTACTAAAGGTCTCTGTAATGACTGGCATCTTCTACCCCAAAAGTTTTATTAAACTAGAGATTTGAGTTTCAAAAACACCATTCCATTAACTTACTCGAACCATATGCTTCACATTTTGAGTAAGTTAATCTCAAAACATAAAGCTATATGTTTCAGCACGTCAGCAAGCATGTTCGTCATACACAAGTTGACAGCTGTGAAGCCTAGAA
This sequence comes from Bramus lutescens, assembly GCA_001685075.1. Lineage (NCBI taxonomy): Eukaryota > Metazoa > Chordata > Mammalia > Rodentia > Cricetidae > Bramus > Bramus lutescens. The sequence continues at coordinate 46,699 of LOEQ01003265.1, read as the reverse complement.
AAATAAAGGCCCATTTAAAGTTTGATTGTGCTTTGTGTGTTAAATGCAATGCCTTCTGCTTTAATCCGCTCCAATATGGGCCCATAGATCTCCTTTGTAAATGGCCCCAGGAGGCCTTTGGCTTCTATTTCACCTAAAATAAAACAGATTTTTTTATTGTCAATTTAAAGGTAATGTTAAACGTACATTTCCATGTCAAGAATCCAACACCAGGGCCAAATGGTATTGTATTCCGAAGCACAGGTGTTCAATCTATATGTGACCATGAAGGGAGAACATGGAAAACTAAAATTTGAAATTCTTTGCAGAAAGTCCCAACTTAGTCCCAGACAGGATAAGTAACATGAAGGGCTCAAGGGGCATACATGATCGCTCTGGGAAGGGAAAATGGAATAGATTTTGTAGGTTGATGGTTGCAGGTGGAGATAGGAACAGGAGGCATAAGGTGGGGAGGGGTGTGGAGGGAGAGATGCCTGGGGAGGGGATGGGCATTTGGGAGACTATCTGGAAACCTAGTGCAGTGGAAACTCCCTGGAAGGAAATCTGTGGCAGTGACCCTATCAAGGACTCCTAGTAATGGGGGATGAGGACACTGAATATACATCCTACTATAACCAGGCAAGGCTTCCAGTGGTGGCACTGGACACCAGTCTGGCCACAAAACTTTGACCTGCCTTGAAAGATGTACTGGGGGAAAGGCAGCGGAGAACTTGTGAGAGTGGTTAACCAACAGCTGGTCTAACTTGAGGCCCACACTATGAGAGGGACCCACGCCCAACACTGTCTGGGTGACCAGGGACCAGAGGTTGGGTAACCCAGACACCTAGAATATAACCAAATACAATTGACCAAGAAGAAGGCAATAGAATGATTCCTAATAATATTCTGCTATACTCATAAATTGGTGCCTAGCTCAATTGTCTCAGAGAAGCTTCATCCAGCAACTGGTGGGAACCGATGCAAAAATCTACAGCCAAACATTAGGCAGAGCTATGGAAACCAAACCATGCAGAAGAGAGGAAGGAAGGATTTTAGGAGCCAGAGGTGTTGAGGATACCATAAGAACAGAGTTAAATAGGCAGGACTCATAGGGGCTCACAGAGACTGACAATCAGAGAGCCTGCATGGGTCTGTGCTAGGTCCTCTGTATATATGTCATGGTTGTGTAGCTTTCTGTTCCTGTGGGACTCCTAACAGTGGAAGTAGGATTGTTCCTGACTCCTTTTCTTGCTCCTGAGACACTTTTCCTCTTCCTTGGTTGCCTTGTCCAGCCTTGATATGAGGGTTTGTGTCTAGTCTTACTGTGTTTTGTTATTCTATGTTCGTTTGATATCCTTAGAAGGGCTGCTCCTTTCTGGAAGGAAAAGGAGGAATGGATCTAGGGGAGCAGGGGTGGATGGGAAGGGACCAAATGGAGTGGAGGTAAGAAAAACTGCAGTCAGTATGTATTGTATGAGAGAATAAAGGAAAGAAAGGATTGGCCTCATAGTTTGTAAATGATGCAAAAACATTAAGAATAAATTCTACTTAAAATTTGAGTTCTGTCCAAGCTAGTGATATGTTTTATGACAGTGTGCACGGTGCTGGGAAGTAAGGGGAAGTCATAGATGCCAATCAACCAGAAAGACACTAAAGGAGGCAGCTGATACTCTCCAGGGGCCTGTCTTGCTAAACTATACTTGTCAGTCCTCCAGCTCTATTGAATGTATCTTCCCTTGTCTTTCAACTTACATTAACTACTCACAATAAAAAAAAACCCTCTGTAAGTCAAGGAGCACATCAGAAATACTTGTTCAGTATAGATAATATGCTAAGACATGAGAATTAATAAACCGCAGTCTATAGCCCTGATGGTCTACAAATGAACACCCTCTACTAATTCAGAGCAACCACTCACTAAAAGTACACATGAAAAGGGAGCATTTTAGGAGCCAGAGGGGTTGAGTATACTATCAGTACAAGCTGACTTTCCACGTTCAATAGGAGGAGACCTTGGCCCACAGGTGTTGAGCTATATCTGTTCCATCATTCTGAGGTTCTGTGGCTGAGCTGGGAAAAAAAAATTGGTCTCGTGGCAGTGTCTAAACTTGTTCGTCACCATAGTGTGGCCCCCATCCAGGTTCCTCTAAGATTGTTCATTTTCACTAAAGCAAAACATTTGTTCTCCAGACACAAGCTGACTTGAAGGTAGAGGAAACAGATTCAGCCCTGATGAAAAAGGGACTTACCATCAAGCAACATTTTGGCTGCCATGGCCGTTGGCAACCCAACAGTTTTAGCCATTGCCGAAAAGCCGTTGAAGTCTCCATAAACCACAAGATCAATGACCTTATTTTCTAAATGTCCAGAAGGATGTCTGATGCCAAAGCTGTCTCTCATCACAATCATATCCTTTTCTTCGGGACCTTGAGATAAATGCAAACATTCTAAATCGTCGTTGCCACTTACCCCTTGTTGTAGTCTACCTTTCTGCCTTTGTTAGATGTTTCCCATCCAATTACACATGATCACTCGATAACTACCTATGATGTTTTTACCCAAAGATCATTGAAAACCTCAAAGAAATGGAAACTTGGACCATGTTCCTTCATCAACATCGAGTAGTCTGATTGATAAGACAAGCGACAGAGACACTTGCTCCCCAAAATACCGCTTTGGTGTTTGCCTAATACATTAAATACAAAATTCTTTCACCTTCTTGTAATTCCTGAATTCATTATTTCCTAACATTTTTTTCTCCTATTGCCTCTACCCAGTGCTGTTTCTCTCCTCTCAAATCTCTCCCTTTGTATTGCATGGATGCTGCTCTCAAAACCAATCCTTTGGCCAAACCGTTTTGGGGCTCTTCTTCAGCAACATGTAGTGAAAGCCCATGACCTACCGTAGGAGAGCTTTGAGACCAAGTGCTTGGAGAATGCATCCACAATGGACTCGGCCTGAGGTACTTGCTCATCGCCCAGTAAGCCCAACCTGAAAACCACAAGTGCCGCTGTTAGTGCACAGCCGCTGCACGCTCTTCTCTGGGGAGTAGGAAAGAGCCCCTGGGAGTCAGCTCACAAGTTCTAAGATTCACCTGAACTGAAAATTGATAATAATGGGAGAGCCTTAGCATCAGAATCTCCCCGGGTCCCTGAGACACCGCTTCATAGAGCAGAGCAGAGAGGATATACTGCAAACTCATTTTTTATGACATTTTAAGAGTTAATTTACAGATGAGTGGTCTCACATGAATGAATATTCTGCAGTCAGTGGGGGATTACCCAGAGAAATCCCATGTTATCCAGGAATGGAATGAGAAAATGCTCCAAAATAAACATTTTTCAGTTCATAATTACTATCATGTTTCTTCACTTATCTAGTTTTTGTCCCAATATACACAATATATTATAATTTCTCTAAGGCCAACTAATAAGCATCAATTAGATAATAAACAGTTAATTAATCATAGACAAATACAAAGTGTGTGGTGTGTCGTAGCCTTCCTTTGGCCAGAAAGGACTAGGTCATTAATCATTGGTTCAATGTGTTTTGATCTAAATGAAAAGATGGGTACATACCATTCTGCAGCCTCAAGCTGGGTACGATCCCCTCCCAGCTTTGTAAAGACAGCTTCCTTAAGCTTCTCACACGAAGAGGAGCGGGAAATGCCAACTAGGTCACACAGGAGCTGTTTCTGTTTGGGAAAAGAAACATGGAAAGTCTAAGTCCCTGAGAAGTAAAACAACAGTTATCTGAAAAATAAGTCTATCAAGACATCAGACATTGAGTGTGCCCCAAAAAGTTTGTTAGAAATAATTCACATAGAAAATTAAAAGATAAATTATATATGTGTACAAATATATAAATATGCATTCATGCTTAGCTATATATTATAAATGTGTGGGATGCCAGAACAATGTCTAATAGTAATTTAAAAAAAATCAAAGGTAAAAAGGGGAAGCACACAAACACTTCCTGGTCACGTATTCTCCCCATTCTGGTCATGTGTCATCTTCCCCATCACTTTTTTCATCCATACCATCCCCCGACACACACACCCCTCACACACCCTCTAACAATCAATCTGAAGCAGGTTAAAGTACAAGGGACTTACTGCCGTGGTTGCCAGTGGCAACCAGAGTTCTTTTGTAGATTCAATAGACGATAAAGACCTCGCAGGGAATCACATTCAAAAGAACACTTAAAAGAGTGGTCATAGAATTTTCTTCTTTCTAAACAAAACCTTTTCCAGGGTCCTGGAAAGAAGCTAGGCTCTATGTTCACAAGTCAACCAATTGGTTCCCAGGCCCAGTGTGGCTCACTGTCTGGTTTAGAAAATAGAAGTTCAGTGGAAGGTGTACCCACCCATGTGCTTATGCATTGTCTACGGCAGCACTAGATTCTCTGCAGATATTGCTTGGCCCACAAAGTCTAAAATGTGTCTAATGTGATGCTGTGCAACAGGTCTGTCATTTGTCACTTGTGCTCTGCACTCTAAGAGCACCCTGGGAGAGCAAGGACAGCTCCCCTGCTCAGCTGGTAGTTAAATACCAGCCACTAGTGAGGGTTCTACTTGACGTCCTAAACTCCAGCCCAACTCTGAGAGGCCAGGGTGGGGGTGACACAGAAATGCCTAAAACTCAGTAATAAACTTATTACCCACAGTCATAAATGGCCCAATGAGAGGACTGGCAAGACTCACACCAACATCTTCCCAAATACACACCAATGAGGCCAAATGACCTATACGGCTGGGAAATTCCAGACTGCAAAACAAAGTGAGTGTATCTCCTTACAGGGCTGCGGGGGGATGGGAGTAGGGGTGGGGGTCCTGTGAGTGAGTGATGTGCAGGAGCATCCAGGCATATTAGCCCACCAACTTTCCCATCCTCCCCAAGTGCAAAAGGAGGAAGAGATGTTTGCAAGGACTCGTCAGTGTACATCAGTTACAGAAGGGATGCTCTGGAGTCCTCTTGAGTTCTGTGCGAAGCGGAGCTCACTGGGCCATCTCAGAAGGCTTGTGTGCAGCAGATAGCACAGAATTCTGGAGTTACTCACCCAGGTGAGAGGGTTGGCCTCAGGTTGGAGGGCAGGATATGCTCTTCCATTGATGAGACCTAGCTTTACAAATCCGTTCAGAGCTTTGGAATATCCCTGAAGCAAGAGTTAATAAGAAGCAAATGAATATTTTCCTTTAAATACAAATGAATTTTTAGCTATGTTTTTAAAGAATAATCTCTCTTTAAAATTAATTAAGCTTTTTTAAAGAGATTTTTATGTTTATAACTTATTTGGAAATAATCTTCATTGCTAATATGGGGTCAATATTAACAATGTCATAATTCAACTGGTTTACATAAAAGACTTTGTAAATGGGTCATTTTTTATTTTCTCAGTACTATGTTGGATGGTATTTTCTGGAAGCATAGTGGCTAATTTCCTGGTGAATCATATAATGCAGTTTAACAGAATATTATTTAATAGGATAGTCATATTTTAATCTTTATTACACTGCTTCGTTTTCTTTTTAAGTGCTAATGATCACATCCAGGGCCTTGTGCATTCCAGGAAAGCACTTTATTGGCTTAACTTCTATTTTGTTTTCTTGTGATGGAAGGAACAATAATCCATACCCCCAAAAGAGAGAGAACTCATCCTATGGTGAAGATCTGCATATGTATAGAGTATGGGGAAGGATGCCATGCCATTCTGTTACCTGGTTTTTTTCATTTTGAACATACTCATAACAGTTCAGATGTGATCAGCTGAAGCCCTATTTTGTGCTTAAGAAAGCATTTCAGATTTGCGTTAAGGAAGTCCATCTAACCCTGTCACTTCTCCCAGCCTCAAGTCCACATGTTTCAATGTTGCTAACTCATCATAAGCTCTGAAGACATAGAAGATACATAAATAAAAATCAACAAGACAAAGTTTATATGTTTAGTTATCAGCAAAAGGGACAGATTTGTCACTCACAATGGATTTGAACCTAATAGGCCTTAACCAAAAACTGGAACCAACTTGGCACTGCAGGGAACCTGAGACCACTGTAATCTTATAAGACCAAGAAACGAAGCACTCATATCCAGCTACACCTAAAGTTGGCCTCCTACCTGCTTCCAATCCCCAAAGAGTCAATAAACTCATGCTTTTGAGTTGGGTCTCCTAGCACTTTAATAAAAAAAGCTTCCTCACCCCCCAGTGAACTGAGTTGGAAACAGAATAGAATAGCTGTATGGGGAGTCTGAGAATTAGCGGCAGTTGAGTGTTCAGTCCCGAACAAGACGTTTATATTACCCCATTGGAACACTGCAGAAGGAAGCAGAAAGTCTGTAAAAGCAGGAGGACGGGGCCAGGGGAAAGGAATGCCGTAGTCTAGACGATACACAGGAATCACAGTTATGAATTCTCAACAACTGAGTGAGACGGCAGCATGTATACATCCAGCAGCCAGGCAAGGGTGGAGAAGAAACTCAGGCTGCTCAGGTGCTCATTGCTTAACGATTTCTTATGGGTAGACTCAAGAAAACCTTCAGTTTATACCCAATGGCAAGCCTGCCAGACTCCCTCAGGGATGGTACCAATTCAATGATCAGCAAATAGCACTGATGTGTGACTAAATGGGTCATACAGCAAAACTAAGTCATAAACCCTGGAAACAGACAAGTATAGAAAGGGGTGGGGATATTGGGGGGTCAAGAGGTTATAGGAGAAGGTATAACCAGAATGTATTATACAAAAGTATGAAATTGTCAAGTAACTAACTTAATAATAACTAACTTATTATCTGAAAAAATAAACTCTAACTTGGTGTCCCATCTTAATTATTAGAAGAAAAATAAGCATATATATTCCTTACATCAAAACTAGCAATGTGTTTGGTCAGGATACACGCAGATGTGAGCCTGTTCCGCCTTGTCTGAAGGTCACAGAGTTTGAGCTTATTTTTGCTTTTTTGAAGTTGTTGACAACAGGTGTGACTACAAAATAAGATATCCTGACCTAGGGTGTGGTGACTTGGTGTTTTGGACATTAAAATGACCCATAGAGGTGAATTGACTCTATCCTGACCAAAGGTCAGAAAAGTCAAGCATATCCCTGTACTCCTTCATTTAAAATAGGAAATTGGGCACAGGAAGTGACTGCCTAGGATACTTGGTCTAGGGTGTGTTCACCACACATTCCTGCACAAGACATCAAAGACTTTACTCAGGAAATAATGTTTTAATGTCTCAAGTATTGAAGCAAGTAACTGTACTGGTTATCCTTTGTGTTATGTTAAAGCAGTCTTTTACCTTATTTCCCCCTTTTGTATTGGGGTATAAAAGTATGTGAAAAATAAAGGTGGGCAAATTCAGCATTTAATATTCACTAATTGTCCCTCCTGATGCTGTTCTGTGTTTCTGTCTCTTACTTCTCTTCTAGTTCTGTTCTTTTTGCTTAATAATTCTAATCCTCACACTCCTACCCAGGAATGTATGAGTTATGTAAAAGCTGGTCTTTGACAGTGTTTGAAATATAGCACTTACCTTATATCTCAGTGTTCCCCTCAACAACGTGTGGGCAGATGGAATCCCATAAATTTCAGCATATCTTGTACTATCTCTGTTAGGGTACCCTTCCAAGTTCAGGCCTGGGAAGTAATCCATGGATGTGACAGAGTCAAGAAAAGAGACTCCCCCTGTCACATTCACAACCTGAGGAAGAGTGAAAGATAGCTGGGTTTCACAACAGTCTGTTTCTTCTGGGTTTATCTGCATTACTTATACAAATGAAACTAACAGAGCTTTGGAAAATGTTAATGAAACTATGATCGATACTTAGCATGCTATTAGCCAAGCTGTTCCTCCTGAAATAACTTGCCAGGCTTTCCCCAGACTTCTAAATCCTAATCTGTAAGCAGAGACTGCTCTTTTATTTCTCAGCCTCCCAGACCCAAATAATAACGCAGAAACCGTATTACTTACAGCACTGTTTAGCCAACAGCATAGATATATTTCTAGCTAACTCTTACATCTAAGTTAACCCATTTCTATTAATCTGTGTAGCACCATAAGGTTGTAGCCTACCAGTAAGGTTCTGGCTGACGGTTGGCATCTTTCTCCTTCGGCAGCTACATGGCATCTCTCTGACCTCAACTACTTTCTCTCTGTATCTCTGTTCAAATTTCCCACGTGGCTTTACTAAATCATTGGCTGAAAGTTTCTTTAATAACCAATGGTAATAAAACATATTCTTAGCATACAGAGGGGAATCCCACATCTCTAATACACTTTATTTTCTAAACGAAAGTCTTGCCTTCAATTGACTCATGACTCTGGTTAAAATAGTATTATGCTGCATTAGGGATTTTTTGTTTGTTTTGCTTTGCTTTGCTTTTGTGTAAGCTAATAGCATCAAGAAAACATTCAATGGCTTGTATGCTCTGATAGCAACGGCAATATTCTTTTCTAAATTTCATGTCTCTTCTGGTACTAGTCTTGCACTTCTCACTCACCCGACTATCGTTTATTGCATACACATTAAGTATGTGCCACAGATGATACAAATTGTAGAGAGAATAAGAAAAATAATGAATAGAATTCAACTCACGTCTTCTGTTCACTCTGTGTTTACTGTAAAAACATTTGCTGAATGTTCAGCAATCACCAGCAACTGTGTAGAGGCAGCAGAAGGAAGACCTCCCTTCACAACAGAAACAATGCCAAGACTACACAATGAAGCTCAAATACAACATCTTTTTAGTGAGAAGTAAAATCCTGGTTCCCTAGAGCCATGTATTCCTCTCAACACATATTTAAAGTGCAAGGAGGTATTGCTTTGTGTTTAACTTTAAGTATTACATTTCACCTTAGAGCTGGAAGTCTGTGGTTGTCCTTGAGATAATGAAAAACATTCTGGAATGATAAAATTCGGGCTGAGGCTGCTGTTAACCTGGACTTTGTCCTGCTGGAAACAATTCACCCTGTTTCTAAGGCTGCACAATCCAAAACTGCAGGGGGCCGTTGCCAGGGTTCACAGGGATTTTTCCAAAAGGAAATGGGCTAAAAGCAATGGTGGTCAGAATACATTTGTGGACGAACTCACCTGTATTGAGGTGTAAGAGAGAAAATGGAAACTAATGTATACACAACCGAGGGTCCAGAAGGAAAGGGCTGCCTTGTACACAGATGGGTGGAGGGAGAGCTTTTCAGCTGAAAAGACAGATCACTTGCAGTATGCCTTCTAGAATCTCTCAGAAAGAATCCAAGGGATGTGAAGGATGCTTCCCATTTAATGTGTCCAGACCTTCTTTAGACTGTACTGAACTTCTTCTAATAGAATTCTAGTTTTCAAAACAATCTGATACAGAAGCTACATGCTGGGTCTCTATACCCATTTCACTTCTGTAACCTACAGCAATTCTAAAGTTCTGCTTCTTCAATTGAAGATCAAGACAATTTTTAAAGAAAAATTCTTGCCAGGCAATATAGTAAAAACCTATAATCCCAGAATTTAGGGGCCTGAGACAGGAATATTACTAAAAGTTTGAGGCTAGCCTAGATGATGTACTAAAGCCCTATATAATAAGAAAAAAGGAAACAAAAATATCAAATTAAAATAGATCATCAAGTTTCATAAAATCAGATAGTTGAAACTGACCATCAGTGATTCACTTAGAGAAATTAATAGTCAATAGGCCTGATCCAAAATAACAGTATGGGTATGAGGAACTAAGAGTTAGATTCCCTAACAGGCAGACAGATAGGGAGAGAGACCACAACCAGGTAATAACAATTTGAACTTTCAAGATGGCTTTTATTTTTCTTCTCCAGGATGCTGGCTTCTCTATCACCCTCCTGATCTGAGACAAAATCCTGGAAGCTCAAAACCTGGTAAACTTTTTTCCACTACTAAGCCCTCTCCTTGAGAAGATACTGAATTAGGAACTGCTGGGGTTTCCCCTCCCCACCACGCACACTTTGTTGAAGGCTCTTCCCTGTGCCTTGCTGTGTGTGTAGTTCTTCACCACTAATAAAAGCCCTCTTCACCAAATGATTCTGTCTGGTGTGTTTCAGATTTTCCCTGTTGCTATCTATTGCTCCTGAAATGTTTCCTGCCTTTTAATTATTTAACTAGCAAAGAAGATGAACCAATCAAGACTCCTCCACAGCAACATTTCTCACCATTTGGTAAGTAGCTGGCAATCCCAGTGTTCTAGGTTCAAAAATAAGCCCTGTCTAGTTCCGTGTTCTATTAAGGACTTTAAGGAAGACATTAAAATTCATCTATTTTGCAGAGGAAATGTGTTTCTCTCTGCTCAGACAATGCTTGTGCCCCAGACCAGCTCCCAGCAGAAGCACAACTCATCACATGTAGTGGTTGCAGGATCCTCTGAGGCCAGTTCTTTTTCACACACAAACATCACCCAACCAATGAGAGAATTACAGACATATATCTTAGAATAAATATTCCAATAGTCAAAATAAGTGATGAACCAGCCTGCCTCCATCTTGGACTTGAAAGTCATCTAATCATAAAGACAAAGTAGGTTCATTCCTGTTTAGGATTAAACCTCTGTTTCTCAAGGATTGGGCTATATCCCATCTTTAACCTTAACTACAAATGGTTCTGTACTGCCTGTTCCAGGAAACAACTACCATGCTTTTGGTTCTAAAAATTATAACTATCTTGCAATTCTTTGTTTCAAAAGGTTGTTATGACTTCCCGTTATTATGACCTCCTTGTAACCATGTCTTTCTTTCATAAGGTTTTTATGTCTAACTTGTTATGCTCTGCTCCTGTAACTCTGCCTATTTTGCCTAACAAATCCATTTAGAAACCCACTATCCCTGAGCTATAAAAAATTGTCTACCTTAAACCTGTTAGAAATATTCTTAAGAGGAGCCTCTCTGCTGATGCAAATAATTCTAATTAGACCAGATTAGACCGAATCAAAGATGCCCCATGCTTAATAAATGCAACATTCCTGGGTGGCTGGAAGAGCATGGAAAGGAGAAGCGGAGAGACAGAATGGGGGAGAACATGCAAAACTAAGGCCATGTGTTCCTTTTTCCAGCATGAGCCTAAATAGCCTGTGGGAGTGGTCCTGACCCTCCCTGGGGAGGGGTCAGCACTTGGTGGGCATCTGAAGGTGGAGTCTGGATCAAGGCAACTCCCAGGGGGAGGGGACTTAAGGTAGATGCCAGGGACTGGGGTGACGTTTCCAATCATCCCAGACTCTTTGGATATAGGGGTTTTAGAGGTCTGGGGTCTCACTTCCAATCAATGTCCAATGTTGGCCTCTTCAACCTCAACTTAGAGGGAGGTAGCCTATGTACATGAATAAAAAAAAATCTTACTTTATTTAATTTATCCATGATCATTTCTTCTTAAATCTTTGGGATTAATCAATCAACTAATTAAAAATTTAGCACAGTAGATGTACAGGCTGCCATCTACTAGGGACCCTCAGCCTTTTAACGTTTTATGTGCTTACTTTTATTCCATGTAATTACACTTTTTTTCGCCAGAAATATAAACAGGCTGTCTGTCTACCTGACCAATTGCTGGTATATGTTCTACTGCATCACATGAACATCTTTGTTTGACTTTATTTCTGGATCACTATTGTCAAAAGGATATTGACCCAGTACAGCGTCAAGGATCCTGATACAAGTACATCCTCCAAAAGCCGTGCTATGGTTATGGGCATGGGGAGCAATGAGTAACTAAAAGGGATTTTCTGAAAAGGAAGAGGGGCTTGCTTCCCACATGCATGGATCTCCCAGTTTCCATGGTACTTTCCATGGGAAGTGTACCACCACCCATGAAGGATGGAACTAAGAGAAGACTAGTCCCTGCCTTCAGACATTTGGGAGGAAGTCAGATTTGCAAGGAGTCAGAGCAATACCAATGAGCTGACAAGAACACAGGACGATGCGCTATGTTCTAATTCATAGGCTCTTTCTAATTACTAGAAGCATTTCAGGCTTCAAATTTAAGCCAAAAGCAGGGAGGTCTTCATCATTATGGTTCTGTAAATTCTGTAAAGCTGGCTCTGTGGCTGAGGTGACAGTGGCAGAGAGGGTGGTGGCAGAGGGGACAGAAGGGCAAGAATATGAGAGACTTTTTAAAAGAAGTTTAACAATCAAGACTGGAGAACAGAGTTATAGACTTTAATCACAGAAAATTCTTAGACACAGACAATTCAAGTACCTAAGTGTCCAACTTTGTGATTGAGTTCAGACAAAAGAACAGTGAACAAAGGCTGGAGTGGCTAGGATACTCTACAAGAGGAAATCTGAACAAGACCTTGAAAAAGCATCTTTCTTAGCAGAGAAAAAAGAAGCATCATGTTTTTCTCTTCAAATCCACCAGTGTCTGGAAAATGTAAGAAATACCTCCATTTTAGAAAACAAGCTCAGGATGAAAGGGGTACGGAAAACTTCAAACTCAACAAATACAACTTCTGCTGCCAGAAATGACTTGCTGCTTTTCCTGGGCTCTCAGGAGCACTGAGTTCTTTCCAAAACTAGTATTTCCTAACAAGTTGGCTGTTAGGCCAATCACAATCTACATGGCTTCACTGATTCACGTAACAAGAAGACTACAAAGTGCCATATGCTAGTGGCGCACGTCTTTAATCCCAGCACTTGGGAGGCAGAGGCAGGCAGATCTCTATGAGCTCGAGGCCAGCCTGGTCTACACAGTTTGTTCCAGGACAGCCAGAGATACTGCACAGATAAATGCACAGATAAACCCTGTATTTAAAAAAAGGAAAAAATAAAAAAGAGAGAACAAAGGCTGCAAAGTAGCTATTATCATCCTTGTTTTCAGACTAAGAATCCTGTAATAGCCTGATCAGAGCACAAAGCCAGGCTTCTGATCCCCATACCTTGCTTGTTCCTGAAGGTATGTTCCACTGACTGACTCCAATTCTCTAAGTCTTGACTTCCTCATAATTTATCTGGCCTCCTGAACACAAATACGTCATGATCAGTGGAAACAGGCATTTTTCCAGCCTCTGCATATTACTCTATACTAAACAAGAGCCAGAGAGATTGCAAAGGTGAAAGGGGGGGGTACTGACGCACAAAGGGAGGCAGGCTGAGGCATGTCAAAGGGAGTGTGATTGGTAGGATATCAGGCATGCAATGCCCGTGCTCCACCACACAGCAGTGCCTGGTGTCTGGTCTCTGGAGACACTGTGAAGGATGCCAGCACAGACACCAGAACTCAGAAGTGCCTTTCTCATCCTGAAGCATCCCTCTAAGATACCCTGCTAGCTTAGTAGAGTTTGACATAGCTGTGATTCTCTGGTTACTAAGCCTTTTGTTCTGAAGTTCAGTTGCTCACTAAAATTCTTGTTGAGCTTTGAAAATTCTCCAAAGTCTAGCAAATTAAAATCTTCAGGAATGAGGTTTAGGTATCCATTCTTTTCAAACTCTTATTATGATGCATTCAATGTGCCGCCACATCTGAGTCACGCTGATGTCACAGACATCAGTGACCAAGGCTGATAGAAACATTCACCTTGAATCATAGGAAATCCTGCCAAATACAGATTATATGATTGCTAACTATCTCACCCTATATAAATGAATTCCTTTCTTTTAGCTAGTGGTAATTTTATATCTCCTAACAAACTTTTCTCATTCCTATCTCCCTAAATATTATCTGGAAAAGGAATTTTTAAATGGTCTTACCACAAAAAAAGAAGAATGTTTGAGGTGATCATTATGCTAATTGTACTGACATAATTCTTGCACAAATAGTTGTGTTACATTGTATGCCATTCCTGCATATATCATTATAAAATTCAAAATTTTAAGAAAAAAACTTTAGTATTGGAAAATATTTGGATTCACAAATAAATTGAAAATATGAATATTGAAAAAAATCTTTTTCGTATACTTCTGAATGCATTCCTTATCCTAAAGGGCAAGGTAAAAGAAATGCCTAGGATACCTGATTCACAAAACAACCCTCAATCTTAATACATTTTTTCCCAAATGTGAGTTTTCCTTACAGTTAGAAGCACATATACACAGATGGTCAGCTGTAATGTTGATGCCTCACTCCACTTGTCTTCCTCCTTGTAACAATGCTCTTCCACAGCTGATTCCTTCCAGAGCGCATCCTCTCCCGCTACACTCTGCTTCTTAGTCTCAATCTCTCCACACAGGTAGGCAACTGAACTCTGGTCTGCACTTCTGTGATAAATTATATTTTGGAGGAATTCTTTCTTGGTTTACAGTTACTTAATCCAGTTTCTAACTCCCCTAACAACAACAACAAAAATGGAATCTGATAAAAAAAAATGGCTTTGGAGGAGTTAAGGACATGACTCAGCTAATAAGGACACTTGCTACCACACTTGAGGATCTGGGTTTGAACCTACATAGTAGGAGAGAATCAGCTCCTGGAACACTCTCTGTAGACCAGGTTGGCCTTGAACTCACAGAGCTCTACCTACTTCTGCCTTCAGAATGCTGGGATTAAAGGTGTGCACCATCACCTCTAAATGTGTACCCATGACTCACACAGTTATGGATGTTTGTGCACACATACACATACATTAAATAAAAACATTAAAACAATTTTAATAGCTTTGTAGTTAGTTGAAAGCAGGGTTGAGTCTCAAGTGATGGCCTAAATCATCCTCTCCATGCCTTAGTCTTATTATGAAAAAATAGTGAAAGTAATAGTAATAACGGTGTTAGATAGCAAATGAAGAACTGTTAGTTTTACTCGCTGAAGTACCAAACCTCCCATGCAAAGGGACACTTTGTAGCCATGCATTCTCTGAAATCAGGAAAGTCAGCCAGTCAGTATGACAATCCTTGGTGCCAGTTTCAAACTAACTCAGTTTGTGTCATACTGAAATTACTTGAACAAATAACCAGCACTTACATAGGCAAAGAAGAAACTCATTTGCAGAAGCAGACAAGAAGGAAGAGTGAACACTGGATGGGTTGGAAACAATCAAGGTGACCTCATTAAATGGAACAGAATAGTAAACACTGGGAGACAGCAGGGGAGACAAGGGAGAGCAGGCAGCATAGCTGCCATCACACAGCACTGCTATGGTGTGGAGGGGGGGACACTCAGAGTCCCCCAGCCACTGCTGCATGCTTTTATCTCTAAGGCGTCCCTGATGCTCCTTTACCTTCCCATTGAGCAGATAGCTAGCAGGCTGCATGATGTTCATCAAGACTCCCACTGGACTCCAGCTGAATTTGTATCGCAATGGATTGTCTGAATATTCAGGGGCCGGAAGCCCGCCGCAGTAGGAAACATAAGACTCAATCTACAAATAAGGAATAAATGAGGAAGAACCAATCATATTAAGAAGAATTATTGTTTTTCAGTTAGGGTTAATGATATCAATTATTATGTTTTATCATTGTTTATGCTTTGAAGTTATTAAGGCTTTTAAATATACTCAAAGATAAATACTTAACAAGAACTACACACATATATATGAAAGTGTATATATAATATATGCAAAAATATGAATTATATTTTATTATATATTATATATATAATATATATAAAACTCCACTAGAAATAATGGCTAAAATTTTGATCATTTAAAAATTCCACTATTAGAACTGGAGAGATGGGTCAGGAGTTAAAAGTGCTTGCTGTTCTTGCAGAGGACCAAATTTGGTTTCCAGCACTCACACTGGGCAACTTACAACTTTCTGTAACTCCAATCAGCCTCAGAGACTCTAACACCCTCTTTTGACCTTTAAGGGCATCCACATATATGTGTATACATATATGTAAACATATATATATACATATATGTATATGAGTGTGTGTGCATAAATGAAAGTAAGACAAAGCGTTAAAATAAATAAATTAAAATTCAATCATTAACTCAATTTTTCTTGGTTTGTTCCTATACCTTTTATATTAAAAACCACACATACATATGTGTATATGTGTATATATGTGTGTCTGTGTGCCAAGAAAGTAAATATGTATATACATATATACATAGTATATATGTGTGTGCACCAAAAAAGTAAAGTACTTAATTTGAGTGACTATATCTACATATATAGTAATTCTGTCATATATAAATGCTTCATGATCAACAGACTAATATTTCTATTTTTTCTCACTTTTAAAAGTAAAGCATCAAAAAATCTATCTTAAAGGCAAAAATCTTTATTAAACAAGGATGCTATAATAACATCTATCTCTTTAACACTCAGTTACACAGAAGGCTCAAGTTGTCTACTCTGCAAATGTATCTGTCGATGCCGCAGTGTTTTCAGTTCCTAGTCAAAGAACTGTAGTACAGAAGACCACTAATGAGAAGCAAAGGAAGATCCCATCTCTGTTGAGGAAGCTTGACCTTCAACACTTTCCTAAGTGGAATTCTGCATTGAACTGGGCTCACCGTGGCTCCGACCTCTTTGGCCTTATCAATTGTTTCCATTGCCAGCATGTGATCAAGACCAGGATCTAATCCCAATTCACCAATGACTGTGATGCCAGCGTCATCCATACTGCGACAGGCGGAAAAGAAGAAAATGAAGTCAGACATAAACGAGGAACACGGTCACTGGAGGCACCTTCCCGGAAGTGGAGACTCACCTCTTTTCCAATTCTTTCATGGCTGGTGTGATGTAGCTTGCAGTGATCATGTTGACTCTGTTTGAGATGCATGCCTTGGCCACAACAGGATGCAACACATAAGGCAACAAGCTTAAAGCAGAGGGAGAAGGGAATGAGAAGCTTTGGATCCCAACCCTCCCTCCCTTCCAGGATATTTGAACTGTACTACAGCTCAGTCCTGAGAAACTGCCCAAATTTAGCAATTCTCTAAGCAATGACCAAGGTCTTCTGAACTACACAACATATTCATCCTGCTGTCTACCACATAACAATCTTTAGTAACCCTTTCTATACTTTTTTTTCTAGTCATTTATGTACATGTATGTATACAGGGACCACATGAACATCACAAATATCTCATGATCCAGATGTTTTATTTTTAGCTTTCTAACACAGAATATGCATACACCTGCCAAAAGACAAATATAAAGTGTACAGCATAACAGCCAAAACAAAAAGCAACTAAATTCCATCAAAGTCACAATAGTATTAATGGCATACTCACACAGTAGGGCATACACAGTCAGTTCTCATAATTACAATATCAAAAGAATGAAGGCTGTCACAAACAAGGGCATACTGAATGAATCAACTATACAAACTTTGAAACGTGTGAAAAGTAATATAGTTGTTTACTCTAAGGGATAGAGATAATAACAACAAAAGGTTAATGAGAGGGCTTGTGGGATATTACCAATATTGTTTTTTGACATAAATAGTGGTCATATTCTTAACTTTGTAGATATTCATTGAGCAACATAATTGTTTTTATCTCTGTGTGTATGTGTGTGTGTGTGTGAGAGAGAGAGAGAGAGAGAGAGAGAGAG
>LOEQ01003265.1:0-20503 GCA_001685075.1 Bramus lutescens | reverse complement strand
CATGGGGACCTTGGGGGAGGGTTGAAGGGGAGGGGAGAGGCAGGGAGGGGAGCACAGAAAAATATAGAGCTCGATAAAAATTGATAAAAAGTAAAAAGAATAAAATTTAAAAAAAATATCCACTAGCAAAGCTTAACAGACCATTCTGATGAGAACTGGAAAGGCCAAAATGTCAATGGGGAGGCTTTTTGTAAAGTCTGGGACCATGGGCATTCAGACAGAAACAAGGCTCTGACAGGAACTAGACCAGAATCCGTTTGTGTTACATTCTGGGAAAGAATCCAGCTGCTCACGCTCATGTCCAGAAAACTTAAATGAGACCAGATCCAAACGTGGTGGAGTAGGGACTGGAAAGATGGCTCAGCACTTCAGAGCACTGTTTCTCTTGCAGAAGACAAAACTTGGTCCTTAGAACCCACAGGAGAGCTCACAATGATCTATAACTCTAGTTCCATGGGATATGGCACCCTTTTCTGGGCTCCACAGGTACCAGGCATGCATATGATACACATGGATACCTGCTGACACTTAAGCACATACAATTAAACAAATATTTTTTTTTCAAAAGATTAAGTAGAAGACTAATTTGTTTAGTGGAAAAATTTGAAGATGGTGTAACACTCAGAATATGGTAATGGCTATAACTCACTGTGTTTGCCATATTTTTGAGAGGGAGCAAATATGAACAATTGGTTCAAGCGCTAGGACCCCCTCAAAGGTGAGAGAATGGATTACACACACAGGCAATACCACATGCACATCTACATACCTCTTCTCTCTCTCTCTCTCTCTCTCTCTCTCTCTCTCCCTCTCTCACATATACACACAAACACACCCATAATAAAAATTTTAAATTAATCTATAAAATATACCAATTAAACAGAATAAAAACAAATGTAGTAGCAAGACATGATAAAGTACTAGACTAAGCTCATTCATAAACACAGAGTTAATAATCCCAAATAAGATAAAGCAATGTATGAACTCAATAGCAGTTAATGGGTAATATGAACATATGCACGTATAAATGCATACACACATACACACAACACAGAGATATGTCAGAATAACTCTTTTTAATATAATTGTTAGTAATAGCTACAAACATAAAACTAACTGAACGTCAACTGACAATTAAATAAACAAATGTTGACATAGCCACTAGCAACCTGAATTTGGTCATAAATAAATTATTATAGCCAGTTGAATTTACTCTGTGAATGTAAAGATGGTTTTACTTGAAAAATCAGTTGACAGAATTATATCATTAGCAAAACAAAAACCAGATAATCTTGATGAATGCAAAATATGTAAAATCAACCATTATACTAGTTCAAAATCTTTAATATGAAAAAAATCATAAAACCTTCACAGTAAAGTCAGACTTGCTGGTGAAACCATTCTCTGGAGAGGGGGTGAAAAGAATGTAAGGTTAGAGGGGGGGAGAAAGGCAATAAAATACAGTCTTCTATATAATACAGATATGACAACCATGAACTCACAATAGCTAGCTGACTGTGTGTACTGTCTCCTCTTGAAAGTCAGCTACATAGGGGGAGGATTCACAGGACTACAGGATTTCCTGTGCTGATAGCTAACACATTCTGGCCATTAGGGGAGGCATGGTATCCATATGTGCGCCTACTGCTCAGCAGACCAAATTCTAATGGTTAGTTCCCTTATGATAACACAGACAGCTCTGATTAAACTCTGAAGAACTCTAAACAAAACCAAAGTGAATGAATAGGGAGAAGAGATGGGGTGAGACTAGTGGAGGTGGGAGAGACATAGGAGAAGGCAGGAGGGAGAGTAACCAGAAAGCAGTGGGTATGTATAAAATTTCAAAAGAACAAAATTTACTAACAAAGAGTAGATTTAAAGATAGAAAGGCACAAAGTTTCTTATTCTTATTTTTCACCAAAAAAGCACCAATAACTTCAAAAGATAGCAAAATTGTTCAGGGTTAGAAGTCAGAACAGCAGGTATGGAACCTTTGAACGGAAGGATGAGGAGAGTTCCCGAGGAGAAAAATGGGTGTGTGGGGATGCTAACATTGTCTGATTTAGAAAACACAAAACTGTACAAGATCATGAAAGTCAGAATGCTAGTATGGATGGAGGAAGGGTTCATAAAGCCATGTTCCTAGGTGCTATTGGTAGTTGATACTTGCTGATGGAGGCAGAGTCATTTTTCTTATGTGCTGGGGCCACTGGTAAGGTACCCAATGCTTTGGTAGATGGCTCCTGACTCAATACATATGGCATTACTAATAGGCCTCAGGAGGTTATTTTTTTAGATATTAATTAGGAAGGGAGATATATTGCAGGCTTCAGGGCAGTGTTGGAGGTGGGGTAGATAAGATCAAAATGTGTTGTACACATTTTTAAAAGAAATATTAAGAGTTACATCTATCCATATAATTAATCACTGTTCAACAAGGTAAGAATTAGGCTAAAGTACATATTTTTGGCATTGAAAAGAATGACAAAGCCAGGGATTTGCCAGTACTTCTGGCTATCCCAATGTTCTGCTGGAGGCAAGGTGATTCAATCCACTTGTTAGTACCAGACAGTTTCATGTTAGATGTAGGAATCTTACAAACAATTTCTCCGTTAAATACTAGGTGTAAACCCTAGACAAAGCTTAGGCATTGATAATACTGCTTACAATAACAATAACTGCATGAGGGGTTTAGAAAAGGAGGGATAGCAGCTCTGGAGAAGCATCACAATGGAAGAGCATCTACAGGAAGAGTTGTCTCCCATTCTTGGAATTGCTTTGAGGAAAAGCCACGGGTGATGCTTTAGTTTCATTCTGCCAATGTCATAAACCACAGTGACCAAAGCAGCTTACTGGAGGAAAGAGTTTATTCTCGCTTATCAGTTATAGACTGTCATTGAAAGAAGTGCAGATAGGAAATCTAAGGAGAAACCATGGAGGAATGCTATGTGTTGTCTTTCTTACTCATGCTTAACTAGCTTTTACCTACAGCCCAGGACCACCTGCCCAAGAAATGATGCTGACAACTGCGCACTGGGTCCTTCTACATCAAGTAATAATCAAGATGACCTCCCACAGAATCCACAAAAGAACCTGATCTATACAATTCAGTTAAGGATGTTCCACTCAGATGACTCCAGGATGTATCAAATTGGAAAGGTAAAGGGGAATTGGAAGTAAAGAGGTGTTGGAAATGTATCAATCCTAGAGCAACCAAACTCTAGTGTGCTAGGGGTTTAAAAATGGCAGATTCAGAGAAAGTGGGGTCAGCCTTTGTGCAAGTCTCTCTGTCTCATGACCCCCAAACTGAGCATGTTCAGACCAGAGTACATTAAATGTCCAAGTAGAGATAAAAGATCCAATTCCTGTTTAAGCTAACTTGTTCCACAGATGAGATATAATTCTTAATAAGAATCTAAACAAGTTGAGTCTAAATCTGCTTCTAAAAAGGTTCACCATTTCTCACAGTAACATCGCAGTCCAGAATCCCTATATGTTATACATACAATATAACATTCATATCATCAGAACATAGTGAAATCTACAACCTATTCTCAGAGGCAGAGACAATTCCCAAACTTTAATCCTAAATTTTCAGTTTTCCCAGACTGTTGGAAGGAAAAGAGACAGCAGTGTTCCCTTGTTTGCAGTTTCGCTTTCTATGGTTTCGGTTACTCAGTCAATTATGGTATGAAAACAGTCAATAGAAATTCCTGAAGTAAACTATTCATGAGTTTCAAGTCACATGTCCTTCTGAGTAGCAGATGCAACTCTGTATTGTTTGCTGCATATTGCTTGACCAGTGTATCCATACTGTATATGCTACCCAATCACATCACTTAGAAGCCATCTTGGTTCTCAGATTAGCTGAGGCGGTAGTCCAGTCCTGGACCCTACATCTTTCACCTCACTTTCTTTCATCACGAAGACTTTTTTAATTAAATTATCAACACAAGAGCAAGAAGCGTACGCAATGCACAGAACATTTTGAAAGTGAGAGACTTCATTAACATAAATTTTCCAGGATTTTTTACATAAATTTTACCATTTTTCTGTTTCATAATATTGCACCTTGTTTATAAATTAAACTTTGTCATAAATATGCTGGTATAGAGAAGATATACATGTAGGCTCGAATACTACCCATAGTTTCAGACATTAACTGGAGGGTCTCAAAATGTATTCCCTGTAGATAAGAGAAACAAACAAACATTACAATATGGCTTCTATAGCTATGATACTTGTGATAGAAAAGTACACTCATAATAATGCAAGCACGGGGCTGGGAGGTGGTGGTGGTGGTGTACACCTTTAATCCCAGCATTTGGGGGGCAGAGGCAAGTGGATCCTTGAGTTTAAGTCCAGCATGTACTACAGAGCAACTTCCAAGACAACCGGGGCCACACAAAGAAACTCTGTCTCTAAATACCAATGAGGGTGGTGGTGGTGGTGATGATGATGATGATGATGATGGTGAAAACATGGAGATTCTCGGCAGGGAAAGAGAAAACTACCAAAAAGGCAAAACAACCACTCTCCCACACACACAAAAGTCAATTCTAGGAACATTAAATTAATCTGAAATTAAAATGTGCACAGACAGGCTTGCTACCAGGACAGAAACTACAAAGAAATTTGCAGATCTGAAGCATTTTTTCTGAATTCTGCAGGTCATCTGCACTCACACGCATATACCCATGTATGCATAAATACGTACAATTAATGATAATGATAATAAATAATGCTTTAAAAAAGAAATCTAGCCAGCAGAGAAAAATGACAAGGGAAAATGAACATGAAATACAGCTGGAGATATTTACTAATCCTTTTTCCCCTAGATACATGCCATGCAGGCACATTTACATCTCTAGAATGTTTGGGAAACCATTAAAATTAAATACTACAGCCACTCAATTTTACAAACAAGATATCTGAGTCTCCAATCTAGCTGATGCCTTGTCTCACCTGCCATTAGTACTCTCCTAATGTCCCTACCTCCCCTCGGAGCCGACTTCAAACACACTGTGGACTCAGAACTGCATTGGCACACGATAGAAAGTGAGAACCATCTCTGCTAAGCTGTCCTCTGACCTCCACAGGTGCATCATGGCATGAGCATCCTGCTGTATGCACATGTGCACATACAAACACATCAACAAATAAATAATAACTTTCCACAGTATTTTCTAATGCGCTCATCTTCTTATAACTCCTTGTTAACCCATTGGTTACACATAGAAGACAACTTCAGATGAGACAAGTGGGGAATGAAGACACAGAGCTGCTGTTCAGGAGTTTGAAATCTATGCCAGAGGTCAACTGCTGTTAGCAATAATAAAAAAAAAATAGCAGAGCAAGGCTAAACCCAAGATAAATACTGACAGAAAGAAGAGTTTCTTTGGTAAAGGGAAGGGAATCTAGATTGCACCAAACTTCAGAATCAATCACAGGAGAAAAACACTGTCTTACCATAAGCTGTCACTGGACAAAATACTAGTGGCTTGCATCCAGTAATATTATCTGTAATTCTGATTGTTCAGCTCTATTAATTGCAGCAATATAAAAATTCCCCCAGCATAAGTTGGTCTAGATAGCAAGGAACTGGATGATAAAGTTACTTTACCCTCCCTCCTCCAAGTCATAAACACCTTTAATAAAATGATATAATGCAATGAATGTATAATTGTGACTCTGAGCATGAAGTTAGTGATAACACAATCCCCATGAGACAAGTAACAGATTTTGTAGAACAAAATGGACCTGTAAGTACATTTGGGGAAGGGCTGGCATCTCATTTTACAACAGATTTCTTAGACTCAGGAGACCAGAACATTTTTAAACTCACTGTACATTTCTACTTAAAGTCACAGAGTTGCCATGGAAGCTACCAATCACCTTACCATTTCTTCAACATAAGGGTAAAGCATGTCTCCAAAATATTCCGTAGCCTCAATTGGAAGCTGTGCTGGCAAATTGTCAATGGAACACATCAGAATTCCAGAGCCTTCAACACTAGGAGAAGCAACAGCTTTATTCAGATGGACAAAACCTTACTAGAACATTGTACATTCGCCCAGGCTTTATCTCATCACAACATTGGTTTCCTTGTTACTTGAATATTTGTCTTGAAAAATAAAGCATGCCACTATAAATAAGACTGCTTTCCAAACAAAGCCTTTTCTTTGCTTGGCTACTCATCTCCCATTTAAATATAGTTATATGTATTTAAACATTCAAATTTCAATTTTTTTTTTCATTTTTTTACTTTGTTTGAATATATACCTGCAAATTTTCACATCTTCATAAAGAAGTGAAATGCTGAGTACTTTAAACTAAGCTCATCGAGGTAAGGAAGTTTTGGCAAACTCACCTGTCGTGAATAATATGCTGGTCTGCATCATACATGCAAAAGGGTCGCTCTATTGTAGTGCACTCAGTCATAAAGTCTATGGAGCCTCCTGTGTCTGCAGAAATGTCACATATTGCCACAAGTCTGAAAAAAACACCAACACTCAGATGAGAGGGTGGATTTCTCAGGCCTTCAGGAAGACTAAAAAAGGAATAAAAATAAAATGTGCTTGAAACAAATTGCACTGCGGATGCCAAATATTTTCTGGGCACTTAGAATCTTTGTCCTACAGTTTGGTCTTTGGAACATTGGGTTGTTCTAAGACACAGGGTTCTTTATTTTCTATGAGAATAATGAAAAACAGAAGGGAAGGAAGCAGAAAAGAAAGGCGGGGGAGAACCCCTTCCCTACAGAAACAAACATTTGACAGCAGACAGAATAAGGTGGCCTGGTTCACCGTCTGCAAATAACTATTCTAGACAGTACAGTTGCCTCTTCACATCCGGGTTCCACACCCTTGGATCCAGCTGAGAGCTGAAAGCACTTGAAAAAGAATGCTGCATCAATATTCTACACACAAAAAAATTTCCTTCTCATTATTATTATCTAAATAATATAGCACAATCATTTGTGCAGTACTCCTGAGAAACAATTTCATTAGCATATGTCCATTGTACAAATAGGTTTTATTTTAACTTTTCCATACATGTATATGACTTAACTAGTTATACACACATATTTCTCTTTTCTTTCTAACTTCTTTTCCATTGGTGGGCACTGAACCTAGAACTTTAAGCTCTTTAGCCTATCATTTTCTCCTTTGTTTTTTTTGAAATAAGGGTATCACTAAGTTGCACAGTTTGGCCATGAAGTCTCTTTATCCAAGACAGACCTTACACTTATAATCTTTCTTCTTCACACTCACACATATCTATCGATATCACAGACCATCACCAACAGAGCCCACTGACTGTACTGATGTGCTAAGCATCATAAGCAACACAGAACTGACGGCAAGTATACAGTATATGAGGAACTTGAATATCTGTAGATATAGATATTATCTGTAGATATTATATATTATATAATCTACATATATATTATCTATAGATATTACTCTCTACCAGGGCTTAGAAACCATCCCTCACAGACAGGAAGAGGTGACCGTGCTACATAATTCTCCATGTATTTATGTGGAAATCTCTAGAATTATGAATGACAGTCAGTCTTTTGAAAAGAGACTAGTCACAATGTCTGTGTCTTGTCTCCAATCAAAACATGCTCACATAGAGTTGCATAATAGAGCTAGCCTTGCCCACTATTGCGTTTTAGTGGTTCTGAACTTACTAAGTAACAGTCCTACATTGAAACACTCATCCTCCCACTCCTTCTTTTTTTTTTCTGAAAGGTTTTGCTGAGCCCAGAGTTAGCCATTTATCAGATACTTGAAGAACAATTACTAAGCTTGAGGCAAGGGTACTGCTTTATCTTTACAAAAAAAAATTAAGTGGCCTTTCGAGTTGTTTTGTGTCTAACAGACCCTTCAAAGAAACTACAGGGACAAACATAGTAGCACACTCTGTCCCATCATTTTAAGGGAGACGAAGTTTGCTGTGGCAATAACAAATGCTCCGCCAAGAGGGGTTCCCATTCCTCATTTTCCAAGTACACAATGCATAGAAAAGCATTACTTTGAACTGAGTGTATCCAGGGGTGTGTCCACCTTCACATGTCATGAGGAGTGATCGATATATGCACATATAGAGGAGTTTCTCCAACAAAAGACCCTCGCTTTCTTTGCAGAGGGAGACACCGCTTTGTGGATGCTCCCAAGGGCTCTCCTTACTTGCTACAAGTAAGAGAATTTGCTTCACTCTCATCGCAGAGCTGTGCTGATCAGCTGTATGCTCATAAATGTCCCAGCCATGTGTTGTGTTCCTGGTGTGCCTACTTCATCTTATCTCCTGTAACACTGCTTGTCGTTACTAGAGTTCCACTAACATTTGCTTCAGAGCAGGAAACAGCCCAACTATGCTTCTCTGAACTTCAACTTAGCAGAATCCCTGGTAGATAAGATGTTTCACAAATATTTATTAATTAACATTCAATATTTAAGAACTAATTAAGTGTCTACTTTATACCAAGCACTTAAGGTCAAGACAAAAACACTCCTCCCTATCATTTGGGAGAATCAGTTCCAGCAGGAGAGAAAACAACCATAAACATCAGAAAATAGATGACTGTGAGTTTCTCAAAACAAAGTAACAAACTAGACTAATTATAAAGAGATTTCTGAAGAGTGGGTTTTGAAAGCAATAGAGTCAGAAGCAGTCTCTGGGAGGGGAGGGGGAGATGGGTGACTATAAAATGCTCCCAGGAGGTCAGGTCAGACAATCGCCATGTCTCTGGCATACAGGAACACTAGATTCTTTGGTCCCCTGATAATGGTGATGCAGCAAAAACCAACAAACAAAACCACCACCAACAGAACTTCATTTTGGTGGCATATAGTCCTTACTTGTGCGGTAATTCAGGGCATCCTTCAACAGGAGCAGCTGAAGACTTCACAGGGGCCAGGAGACTTTTAGCATCCTGGCGAGTTAGCAGACGAGGGGTGTTTTGCTCCCAGTAGATCCCATTAATTAAACAAGTTGTATATGGTGCAATCTGTGAAGCAAGTTCCATGTTCAAGAAAACAGGATGGAGCTCATTTTACTATTATGCACTGAACGAAAACTGTATCAGAGCAAAGTCCATGACAGATCATCAGTGGTGCCTTCATGGAACATTTTGTTGCCCAGGTCACCTGACATCTTCTGAGGAAAAAGATAATATCCACCCAGTATTCACTGTAGAATTACTCCATGATAAGAAATGAATCAATTAATACATTTATATTTTATTCTACAATATGTTGCATAACTAGGAAAAAATAAAATAGCAAAGAACCAAGTGACCCAGAACTCTCTTTCCATTTCAGATCCCATAGAGCATAACTTCAATCACACCCAATGTCACTGAACTCTATTGCTCTTACCTGCCAGATGGGGATAAGAGTCCTCCAAAGAATGCCCTGAGGATTAATCAGAGAGCCTCTCTGGGGAACTGCTTCCACAAACACATGTACATGCACATGTGCAAGTGGGTCACTGTCAGTTTCAGTACATATCTGCATCTAGTCACTAATATTTATGGTCAGGATAAAATTAGGGGCAGAAAACCAATTAAGGGACTCATCATTAGAAAGACTATCTCCCACTGTTAATATAGTACTCCTTATTGTCTAGAAGAGTGATCAGCCCAGAATCATGTACATACAAGTAATACTACATGGACTGAGCAGTTTATATTTACGCATTTATGCCCATACATACATTTATACATTTATATATGTATATATATACATATTTATATACACATATATAAATACATAGGCAGAGTGAGAGAGACAGATACATAAAGAGACAGACATAGAAAAGAGGCCATGAATTTGGTCAAATCACAGTACATGGAGAGGGGGTGAGAGAAAAGGGGGCACCAAACAAATATGTGTGAAACTAAGAAGGAATGGATGGCTCTTTCCAGCCAGTACCTAGAGATAAGCATCTCTTGGGACAACAAAAGTGCCATAAGACAATCAGTAAGAGAAAATCCTACCCCAAGAAGAAGAAGAGTGAGCTGAGGCAGTGCCAATACTAAGATTGACCTTCATAGTATACACATAGTCTGAGAGTCAGGAGGTAGTTAGAAGTGCCGTGCCCTAAGATTGGATGTGGGGAACTTTTCCTGGGGCTCTGAGTGAGTCACTGATGTTGTCTACAGTGTATCCAGTGATGAGCTGGTCCACACCAAGACCTTGGTGAAGAACCGCGTTGTGCTTATCGACAGCACACCATACTGACACTGAATGAGCCCCACTACGCCACTGCCCCTGGCCACAAGAAGGAGGGTGAGCTGAATCCTGAGGATGAAAAAAAATATTTTTAAAAAACAATCAAAGATAATTCAAAAGAAATATGATGAAAGGAAAAGAAGCACCAAAATCAGCCAATCTTTAGAGGAGCGGCTCCAGCAGGGCAAGCATCTTGCCTGGCATATTACCTTGAGACCGGGCCAATGTGGCAGATCAGATGGCTATGTGCTAAAAGGCAAGACTCTTGAGTTCTATCTAAGGGAGATTAAATCACAGAAAGGCAAATAAACCATCATTCATAGCTCATGGAATAAAGGTATTTATTATTCTATCAAATAAATAAATAAATTTTTAAAAGAAAGGATGAAATATACTTCAACCTAACTTGCTTTTATATACTTTTTGTGCCTTAAGTATCACAAGGCATTCCCACATGAAAGGGAAGAACTTCCTCAGTAACACACTATCTATACATGCTAAAATAGCAAAATTTCATACCATAATCTAAAGGGGCTACATTTACAAACACATTTAAAATTATTTAAAGCATTCCTTTTCATAACATGTATGTGTATTTTGAGTTGGGTTTGGTTTCTAGCTTGTCAGCTTATTTTGAGGAGAGCTGTTACATGATAGGCTGTATGTCTTAGCAGATGAAGCCTCTGTTTCCCCACCAGAGGGATTTGGTTTATATGTCATATTTTGGCCAATGAGGACAGGGCTGGTGCTTATAGAGCTGTTTTGTTTCACCCTTCCCACTGAAAACAATCACAAACATTTGGAGACAGCTGGCTGCTGTCTTTGGGATATTGAGTGTCCTTGGCACTGCTTAAATGAAGTGGAACTTTCAAACAGTAGTCCCTGATGCAGTCTTCAAATCATTGGGGATATATACCTTTAAGGGAATATTAGAATGCCAGCCTCTCCAATATCTCTCTTTTTTCTTCTGATCTGAGAGGCTTACTCCAAACTGCTGATGTGACTACTGCCATCACCAAACCTCAAGCAGACGCCAAAGCAGTGTGGTTGCCTGATCTTTGACTTAAACCTTTTCCAAAACTGTGCACTTGATTAAAAGTTTTCTTTTTTAAAACACTTGCTTTGGGTATTTTCTATAAACATGCAAATATAATTTATAAAAAGTAATTTAAAAAATTATTGGTGCTAAGAGAAGAAATTGTTACTGTTACTGTGTTGGAAAATGTTTAGGCACTTTGGAGATGACTGGCTGGCAGAAGTTGAAACTGGAAGAACAGGCAAGAACAAAATCCTAGGACAGGCTGGGGGTGTCACTTAGTGGACAAGTATTTGCCTAGCATGCGCAAAGCCCTAGCTTCCATCCCTGGCACCATAAATAAACTTACAAGGAGTCTGTGGCTGGGTATAGTGGCGGTTTGTGCCTATGCTGCCAGGACTCAGAAGACAGAAAGATTGAGAGTATAAGGACAGCGTGAAATGCAAGTGAGTTCTGAACAAACAAAGTTCACAGACAAGGGCCCTATCTCAAAAAAAAAGACAAAAAAAGGATGAGGAGAACAAAAAAAGGAGGGAGCAATGAAGTGGGGGATGGAAAGGAAGAAGAAGGAAGATAAATAAGAGGAAAGCAAAGAGAAAAGAAAAAGAACACAGCCTGAATTAGAACATTTCAAAAGAAAGCCTGAGAAGCTGGGCAAACATTTCCTATATAGAGTCTATCTGTCTACAATGTACTCCAAATGAGGCAATGTACAGTGGAGCCATGGGAATGGAGACAAAGAAAAGAACCCTGAAAGCTTAAGGCAACCAGAAATATACAAGACATACTGGGAGGAACATCAGGCAGCATGCTTCCTTGGTAAGAAAAGCTTCAGACTCCCATGTCTAGCCTGTGATGACAGCCACAGGAAAGACAGAGGTAGAACTTTCCACATCTGCAGTGGGGCTGATGCACTGAGTCCAAGATGTATTTGGAGTTTTAGGAAATAAAGTCTGTCTAAATGGGTTTGGGTCTTGCCTTAGGCTGATGATTCCTTTCTTCTTGCCTGTTCCTGACTTTTAGAATGGAATGTATCCCGTGAGGCTAACCTGCTACTGCATCTTAGAAATATCCAGCTTGGTTTTTGTTTTATATGACTTTGCATCCAATGATGTTAGACTTGAGCTCCAAGTGAGACTCTGGAGTTTGAAGTTAACTTGAGTTAAGACTTTGGAACTACTAGAAATGAAATACATGTATATTAAATGTGAGGGCATAAGTTTTATAGGGCCAGTGACATAATACCATGATTGAAATACAGTTGTCCCTTGAACTCATGCAAAGATTAACCAGTAATGCCTAGTTTTCATGGTATTTAGAGAGTAGAAGTTGAATGCAACCATGGTTTTAAGAGATGGAGCCTTTGGAAAGTCATTATATTAGAGAAGAGTAGAGCATCCATGATGATTCTTCATGGTTTAATTAGAAGAAGGAAGAGGCTACATGGATAGATACACATGACTTATGAAAGAGCCTGAACCATGTTTTATTCAAGCCTCCAAAATAGTAAATTGATAACCTCTCTTCTTTCAAGTCTTAGATCTTTAAAACCAGCAAAGATGTTCAATGGGATTATGGTTATAATTTCTGGCAACAGAAAGAATAAAACTTTGGGGATGTTGCTCAGTGGTAGAGCACTTGCTGAGATGTGAGAAAGACTAGTTTCATTCCCTAGTACTGAAAAAAAATTAAAAATTAGGTCACATGTTAAGATCAAGTCTCAAAGACATGCATTTTTGCCAATTGTGCTAACTAGTATAGGCTAACACAGAAACAAAGCTCTTCAGAAACTGGCTTAGAACTAATGAGCACATGCATTGTGAAATAGAGAAAGGCTGTGAAGCAATGAGCCTCTCCACAGAAGTCACCAAGACTAAGTAAAGACCACCTCAATCCCAGGTATCAGTGGGAGCCAACTATTAAGTCCAATGCATTAGAACCAAAGGACTCACAGTCAGTCTACCCAAGGAACCAACAGATTAAGATACACATTCACAATTTTCCCATTGGAAAACTGCTTAACTACGGTGTGCCATAGCAACCAAATCAAAGCCAAATACTCACATCTGTATTAAAACGACTGATGTAGCGCTCGGGATATTTCTCATATTCTACAGGATCATACACACCATCTGTTTTCCTGACAAGATGATGATGGCGACTTAACACCGTCCCATACACTTTCCTGTGGTCTTACAAAGAAAGAAGGAATTAGCAAAGGGACAAATGATAGCGATCTGTGGTGGTAAAATATTAACACAAAGACTATTACAAAACAGTAAAAGATAAGGTCCTCCCTCACCCCTTACCTCCAGTTTTTGAAACTTCTTTTAATTCATGGGGCTCCACATACTCACAAGGTAGCTCATTAAAGACTGCCTGGGCTCCCTGTAATTAGTGCATGAGCAAAAGAATCAAGCCTCAGTAGGGACATGGCCAACAGATTTCCTGCAAGGATTCACAGTTGCATAGTTCCTCTTGCCCTGTCCTCTAACCAGAATCACAACAGAGAAGCACAGAGGGGTGTCACGAGGGAAGTTTACAAAATGGCTTTGGTTTCAGTTGCATTAGAAGGAATCAGCATTTTAACTGGTTCTTCAGAATAGCAACAAGAGTTTAGAAACATGGGTGTAGTACAATGTGCCTATTCACTTTTTGATTCACTATGGAAATTATTTTAAGTGGGAAAACGGTCTACCACAGAAGGAAAGGATCAGATGCATGCTTTACAATTTAGCACTCAGAGAGTTTCTATTCATAAAACTTCTGCACTACAGACCTATTTTTTCAATTACAAGTTTCTCCAGGAGATTACAATTACAGCGTCAACACCCCTCCAGAAGGAAGCATTAATTCCAGTCTTAATCTTCATTAGTGTGCTGACTGGTCTTATGGCAACCTGATACACAAATGGAGTTATCTGAAATGAGGGAACCTTAGTTGAGAAGATGCCCCCTTAAAATCTGGCTATAAGGAAATTTTCTTAATTAGTGCTTAATGGGGGAGCGCCCAGCCCATTGTGGTGTTCTATACCTGGGCTGATAGTCCTATAAGGTTCTTTAAGAATGCAGGCTGAGCAAGCCAGGGGAAGTCAGGCAGTAAGCCACTCCCCTCCATAGATGGTTACTGCATCAGCTCCTGTTGCCAGGTTCCTGCCCTGTTTGAGTTCATGCCTTGATTTTCTCTGATGATGAACAGTGATGTGGAAGTGTAAGTCAAACAAACCCTTTTCTCACCAACTTGCTTTTGCTCAAGGGGAGGAAAGGGTGTATTCTATACTTCCACAGCACTGATCATCACTGAAGGAAGCCAGCCTGCTTTTATACAGAATTCAGGACTGCTAGTCCAGGGATGTAAACACCCACATTGGACTACCCCCTTCAACAATAATTAAGAAAATGCCTTATTTTCACAGCAACAGAAACCTTAACTAAGACACTTAGTTACTAGCAAGATTCCAAGCAGTTAATGAAGAAACAACTAATCACTTGAAGGGCGGTACTTTATATCATTAACAAGGAGTTAACAAAGGAAGGGGACAGAGAAGCAAGGAGGGAGGAAAGGAAGATAGAAGGGTGAACAGACGCTTCAAGCCTCTAAGACAGTGGTTCTCAGCCTTCCTAATGTTGTGATCATTTACTACAGTTCTGCATGTTGCAGTAAACCCCAACCTTAAAATTATTGTTGTTGTTACTTCAAAACTGTATTTTCGGTACTGTCATAAATTGTAATGTAAATATCTGAAATGCAGGATATTTGATATATGAACTCTGAAAAGGTTTTCCAACCTCCATAGGAATTGTGACCCACAGGTTGAGAACCACTGCTCTAGTAGCTGACATCAGCTAAAAGCAATGAAGGTGCTTGGGCTAGTACTGTTCTTTGTTATAGTAAAAACATAAAACATTGACAAAAGCACAGGTTGAGAACCACTGCTCTAGTAGCTGACATCAGCTAAAAGCAATGAAGGTGGTTGGGCTAGTACTGTTCTTTGTTATACTAAAAACGTAAAACATTGACAAAAGAAATATTCCAAATTGAATGGTCATTCATTTGGTTTGAAATGCCCACAAAATGTTGAGCATTTCAGATTGTTTGACAGAGAGGATGGGTGAGGCTACCTTTGATACGTTGCCAGTCCCAGTGAACACAAAGGTTAAGGGTCCTATTGACCTTGGCATTAAACCCAGAGATATTTCATAGCCTGCGTCGCGGACAGCTTGTACAGCCTGGCTGCTGTTCCTGTAGTTGTGAGCCATGCCAAGATGCTGGAAGCAAGCACACACACAATCCACATCAGTCCACTATCTCAAAGGCATTTCTATGCTGAAAATATGGCACATTTCCAATAAAAAATAAAATCTCTTACCATAAAAGGTGTATGATGTCCCAACGCAAGGAGCCTTAAACCCATTCCATGTAAAATATTGATCATTCCTGTCACAGAACCAGACCAACAAAAAGACCATCAATTGAGAGGAGTTGAATAATAGTCTTACTTATCCTCACTAATAGTAACTCTTACCCCTCATCAAAGAAGCTCCTTTTTTCAGCAGATAGAGATTGCTATGGAGTTTCATAGTTGGTCAATCTTCAGAAAATAAGCGAGCCAGCTTTGAATGATAAATCTGTAGTGTAAACCCTACATCTAAGGACCAAGGAAAATTGTGGAAGAATGACAGAAAACTTCTAAGAACAGACAGTAAGGACAAGTTGTCTGCTGCTAAATAGTGTCTTCTAGACACGTGACAGGAAAGCTGTACTCATGGAGTATCAACCATATAGTTGCTGAAACAAGACCTGCACAGTGACATGCACCAGGTGACTTGCCAATATGTATGAGAAAAGTTTCATAAGGCCCCACTCCTAGATGAACTACAGGGAACCAATGAATGCTGAGAGAAGGAAAATGAGTTTTCTCCAGGAATAAGCTCCCAGATGGTTACCCGATCCCAAGGGGTCAGCCCCAAATGCATGGACATACATGCAATGTACTGACTCAGCAGAGTGCATGTACATGTGTAATAACAATAATTTAAGAGGAGGTCATGAAATTGAGAGGGAGGGTGGGGAACACAGAAGGGGTAGGAGAATAAGGGAGAGGTGGAAATGAGGTAAATCTAGCACTTATGAATGAAATTCACAAAAAAATTAAAAAATAAAGTGAATTTTTTTGAGTTTTGCTATGTAGCCCACATTGACCTCATATTCATGAAAATCCTCCTGCCTCAAGCTTCTGAGTGCCAGTATGTCACAACAAGGACTATAGTATTAAAAATAAAATTACTTTTATAAAGTGTTTTCCTTTTCTTATGAGTTGAGTTTACTTAATACTGTAAAGCCAATCTTTTCTTGCAGTGGTTTCAACCATTTGTGTCTTCTAAAGGTTTGTCTAATTCATAAGTTTTCAAGCTCACTAGCCTTAGTACATTTTTTTTTGCTGCTCTTTCAATGTTTGCAGAGGAGATTGCTGTGTTCTCTCTTAGGTTTCTTCCTATGCAAAGCTCCATTTCCCTTTTTTACTTTATTTAGATTTTTTAACTTTATTGATAGCAGGGCTTTACACGTGCCTAACATTCCCTCCTCCTTACTTGTTTAAGTAGGTTTTACTCAGCCAGCAAGTCCCAGCTTCAAGTGTACTGTCTCAAGGTGAACCCCCCAGATGTACTGTCTCAAGGTCAACCCTCCAACAGCTATTTCCAACTCAATGCTCTTCCTCTAACAAGTAGTATTGACACTATACTTCTGGATTACCTTGCCTTCATGGCTTTTTAAAGAATAAAAGCCACATCGTATTCACAGATATAGTGTTACTCTTGAATCAAATAGCATATTTCTGGCCTGTTCATTTTCCCTAGAGAAAAGAACAGTCACCTGGATGAGTCCAAAATGACCTGGAATAGTAGTCAATACAGCTCAACCCTCAGTTGGTAAAGAAGTTCATCCCCCAGATTTTCTGCTTATGGTGTCACATTAGCAAACATAACTTTTTTTCTTCACAGGATCATCTAGAAAACAAAAACCTATTCTTGGGTATCAACCTTTTGCCTGCTTCCTTTTTTTTCTTTGTGTTTTTGTTTTAGCAGTAAATATAGGAAAGAGAAACACACTTGTACTGCTGAGACACACTTAGAAGGTTACATGAGCCCTGACATACCTACCTGCCACACCTGCCCACTGTCCAAATGCCACTATCCGAGACCCTCTGTGATCCACCATTTTCTCATAATCAATTAGTCGAATTTCCTGAAGAAAATAAAAAAAAGAAACTGTTGCGAGCAAATAAATTCAGCTCAAATTCAAAATATTAGTAAGTCACAAATATAGAAATAAAAATTTCATATTTTTCTCTATTAGGAAATGCATGTTGACTAACTAACCCATTGCCAGGAGGTGCACCATTAAATGCTTTGAAAATGCTTGATCACAGACCAGATGTAATTAGAGCTAGAAGAATGAACTTCTTGTTATGCACATCCTTTGAAGAGAGGCAAGAACATAACTGAGGCAAAGGTCCCTCAACCTACCCAAAACCATTTGAAATTTGCCTATGTCCCTACTTATTGTCAGTCTTCGGGTGCCAAAGAAAACAGATCCTTCCTGAGATGGATCCCTGAGTGCAAGCAAATCCTTGCTCATTCCAAATCCTTCCTAGTCAGTCTTCTTGAACTAATACCTCTTTTTTGGAATATTCTTCCTGTACATTGCTCCTCAGTTACTTAAACTATCCTTTTTACATAAAAATAACAACAATATATCCCAACATTCTCTCTTTCCCTCTCTCTCCTCTCCATTTTACTCCTCCTTTCTCTTGCTCTTTTCTTGATCTTTGACAAACATAAATTCTTTCTCTTTCTTCAAAACCTTTCCTCTCCCAAGAAAGCCCCTTTAATGTAGGATGTGGGATGTCCTTCTGAATATGTGTTGCTTTTATTGATTAATTAATAAAACTGCTTTGGGCCATGGCAGGGCAGAAAATAGCCAGGCTGGAAGGAATATAGAGAGAGAGTAGGCAGAGTGAAGGAGACACCACGTAGCTGCTGAAGAACACAGATGCTGGATCCTTACCAGTAAGCCACAGACTCATGCTGATACACAGATTAATAGAAGAGGGTTAATTTAAGATGTAAGAGTTAGTTAATAAGAAGCCTGAGCTAATAGGCCAAGCAGTATTGTAATTAATATAGTTTCTGTGTGATTATTTGGGTCTGGGCAGCCAGGAAGCGAATGAGCAGCCTCTGCTTGCCAATTGGTGCCCAGTGTGAGACAACCACATGCACATAAAACCTGAGAGATCTTGGGAAGTAATTCAAGGCACAAAAGAACACAAAAAAATGTTAAACACAGATTCTTGGTAGCAGCATTTTCTCAGGTGGGCTCTGTTTGCTAAGGACAAGCACATCTCATTTAAGAGAGACTTCCTGACTCAGTTTTAGCTGCAAAAACCTTCATCTCTTTTGACAGGCATCTCCACTAAACATTTAAATGGTGTTTATGAATCACCAAAAGCATGCTTTTTAGTGGTGGCAGGGACCTTGAAACTCCATAGAGTTTTAGTAATAAACATGGCTCCTGCCAGTATCTCCACCATGAAGTCAGACTCTCAGAAAGCTAAGGAATGGGGTGTATCCAATGGACAAAGCCACAGCTTTAATCCTAGTCATATCACTTAGTAAATTAAAGATTCATGTGGTCAGAAAAAGAGATATACAGTAAAGATAGATTCAGACCAAAAAAATTTCTAAGTGGTTTACAATGTGTTTAAAAATATATGTAGGCTTGGGYGGGAAAAGAAAAAGGATAAAGTCATTAAAAGAAAAGGAAAGAAAGAGAATAGTTGGGTGTAGTGGTGCACACTTTTAATCCCAGCACTTGGGAGGCAGAGGCAGGTGGATCTCTGTGAGTTCAAGGACAGCCTAAGATAAACAGAGGCCCTGTCTCAAAAAACCAAAAATTAAAAAGAAAAAGAAAAAATATAGTTTAAGATAAAGGCACACAAAGAGGGAAAATACACAGAGAATCTAGATGCTGTATATTATTGTGTTGTCTTTGAATTGTTTGGTGGCTGATGAAGGATAAACAGCTGCTAAAAGGCATTTTATTATAAATGCTGCTAAATTAATCCAACATATATAGTTTGAAAATGCCTTGACTTTAAAATTTAAGTTAAAAGATACATTACTTTGGAGAAGAGATTTTGCTTTTGTTTCCACAGGAAAGGAGAGGCTGTGGATTCATTCTGGGATAAGAAAAGTAAGTTTTGATCAAGGAAGACCCTCTGAAAAATCTCTGATAGGAGTGCGTGGCCCAAATGATCCAACATTTCAGAGGACCTCTACTGGAGTTTTCTCTGAGTTCTACATCCAGAACAGCCTCAAGACTGCTGGCTGGGAAGATCAAGCCTCACAGAATACTCCAGTCAGGACTTAACCATAATCCTAAATTTCCTTTAGGTTCCCATTAAGATTATTAGTGTTCCCAATCAGCAGGAAGTAGCCTAGAAAACTATGCCCACATTCCCAAAAACTGGATTATGTATGTTGGGCTTTGTTTAAAGTATTGGTCACAAGTTGTTATAGATAATGGTTAGAAAAAGGCTAAACAAAGGAGATTAGATTTAAAGTTTTTGCTTTGAAAATAAAGGGGTAGGAAGCACTGTGGGACAACTTCTACCTTGTAAAGATTTGTCACTTGTATCAGTTTAAAAAAACACTTATTGGTCAGTAGCCAGGCAGGAAGTATAGGTGGGGTGACCAGAACAGGAGAATTCTGAGAAGAGGAAAGACTCAGTCTGTAATCATTACCCATACACTGAGGAAGCAAGATGAGAATGCCTCACTGATATAAGGTACCAAGCCATATGGTGATCACAGACAAGAACTATGGGTTAATTTAAGATGTAAGAGTTATTTAATAAGAATCCTGATATAATAAGACAACCAGTTTATAATTAATGTAGGCCTCTCTGTGTTTCTTTGGGACTGAAGGACTATGGAACTGGGTGGGGCAGCAACCACTGTCAACAAATGGGTTTTTTAAAGTATTATAATTAGCCCTTCTTTGGGGCCATAGATCACCCAGCTCAGCCTGTTTGGGCGCTGGGACCGGGTGGTGAGTTCAACCAGGCGGAAGTTACTTTGTTTCAATAGCCTGCCTGCAGCAAGGTAGATCCATTGTCTGCGAGGTCCCCTGGCCAGCAAGGGGCCCTGATCCTGTACCAGAAGAT
>LOEQ01003264.1:134562-148631 GCA_001685075.1 Bramus lutescens | reverse complement strand
CAAGCACTGGGATCACCTTTGCATGAGCTCTGTTTATATTTTAGACTCCATCAATTTCATGTAGCCAAGGGTGGCCTTGAACTAACAGGGATCTGTCTGTCCCCCTAGTCCTGGTATTACAGGTGTGTGACACCACTTCCTGGCCTCTAGTGGCTTTTAGTTCTACAGTCTGATCTTCATGCGAACTATTTGCTAAAGTGTGCACAAAATATCTCTACAGGTTATGTGTTTTGTGGATTTTCTAGGTTTATTTTTGTTTATATGATTATAGTCAGGATTTTCAGGGGACTTTCCCTGATCAAACCAGTTCTGAATCAACCTGGAATATATCCACAGCCTCTCATTTCTTGTGGAAATAAAAACTTAAACTTTTCCTAAAGTAGCACACATTTTGACTTCCAGTTTGAAGTTGAGGTATTTTTAAAATATATAGGCTAGTTTAATCTAACGACTTTCATAATCCAATGTCTCTTAGCAACTACTTCTCCTTAAACAGTAGCCAGAAAATTCAAAGACAACATAATACCACACAGGATCCAGACTCTCTGTGGTTTTCCCATCTTTATGTGGCCTATTATATTTTTTGTTACTTTATACCTTTTAAAGGACTTTTTTATTTTTAAATGATTTTTAATCTATGACTGTATATACACCCTTTCTTTTTTCTCTCACAAGCCTATATATATATTTTTAAACACACTGTAACCCATTTAGAAGTTTCTTTTGTCTGAACGTTTCCTTACTGTGTATCTGTAGTCTTTTTTGTCTGCATGAGTCAAACTTAAGTAACTGTGCAACTTAAGTTATCACATGCTGGCAGCTGGTTCCTCATCTCTCATCTTCCTAAGAGCTTAGTCTCTTGTACAAGTATGAGAGAGCCATGTATACTGCCCAATTCTGGGGAGTTTTGGGGTCCATACTATCATCAAGTAGCATGCTGCCCATTGTTCATAAACCCCATTTAAGTTTTGGTAGCCGGCCCTCTTAAAAAAAAACTGCTAGTATTGAGTTTATTTGAGAAAAAGTGGTTACTAAAGAATTATATTTGACTCCATCTGTATGTATTTGGAACCCTTTATTAAAGCCTTTTTAGGTTTTATGTGGTCACACATTGCCCAACAGTGTGCACCATTGCTATATGGAATTTTCTGTCCCACCAGACAGTTCTCAAATAACTATACAAAGACTTATTATTATTTATAAGTGCTCAGCCAATAGCTCAGGCTTGCTACTAACTAGCTCTTACATTTTAAATTAGCACAGGTTACTTACCTACACTCTGCTACCTTGTGATACTTTTTTCAACACAACAAGTTCATTTTGCTTCTCTCCACCTCACCTTATGACTCCTGAGCCTTCTCTCTTCTTGCTCTTCATGCTCTCATTTTGTCTACAAATATCACCTAACCTCTACCTGTCCAGCTATTGACCAGTCAGCTCTCTTATTAACCAATGAGACTAATCCATATTTACAGTGTACAAAGATTGTTCCACAGTGAGCTAGCAGGGAAACTTTAGAGGAAACGTGTGGACATTTGGACTACATGTTCTCTCATCTTTGTACACCAGCTGTGAATGTCATCATTTATAGTGTGAGTAAGTGGAGGTCTCATGAACTCAGATCCCTCAGGCCAGGTAATAGATCCCTGGGACTCCAGGATTCACTCTCAGAAATGCATTTGATGAGATTAAAATCAAAATGATAAACTTCCTTTTCACATGTATTGTCTGAATTTCCCCCCAATTAAAATCTATGGACATCAGAAGTAGGTATTAATATAAGCTTAATTGGTATGTTGATTTATATATTGATTTTAGTCTCCAAGATATAATACAGATTTACTTTGATGGTACAGTTCAAATGATATTTAATTGGAACTAATATTACATGTTTTAATAGTATTTCAAACTGCAGAGAAGGTAGTCTGGATTTTCCAAATAGGATCTTCTAAAATGACTATTCATTATTAGAGTGCTGTTTCTTTATTACATAATCTTAAACTACAAATTTCCTCAAACTATAAGATTTTAAGACTATGTGATTTCATTCAAAAGTGTTAACCTAAAATGAGTGATATCTATATTGACTGCAATCTCTAGGACTTCATTCATCTGGCAGCTTTCTCTGGCAACATAGCCCCAGGCAATGAACTTGAGTAACAATTAATATTTGGGAAATGAGCCAGAACTCTACAGGGCTGAGGTCACTTTTCAGTGCCTAGGGACACACTCAGAGAAACCATTGTCACCTCTCCAAGAGAAATATCTTAGTACCATGCTGCCTGACTTTTAGAAGGGTTTAAATGTATGATTGTATCCCATCCATTTAAAGTAGTGGGAAAGGAAAGGACAGATACTCGGAAAGAAAAAAATCAATACCTGGAGCACAAGAGCCTCAGTAATGTCTTCAGGTAAGGCTATAAATCAAGCATATTAGAAAATGACTTGATTTTATTCTGTACTCATAAGCAAGCATTTTCTTGTGCTGGTTGTATCTTCATATTAAAAACACACCCTAAAACATCAGAAGCATGTCTGTGATAAGTGAACAAACCTCCCACTGTCTGTATCTCTACTACGTGGTAAATACTAAGCAATCAGAATAGTGATAAACTTGAAGCAATCTTTGCCACGGTCTTTAGATAATGGTTTATCCAAGACTAGGAAGATTCTTTATCGTTTGTATGTCTGTTAATGTATTAGAGCCCAATTGGTAAGATTGTTTCTGTCTAAATCACTGCCTTTCCCCTGCTGTGGGCATTTGAACCACACATGATCATTCACCTGCTTTGACCACAAATGACAGTTTGTAGGGATGGTCACTGAGACACTGATGAAGGCACATCCATCAGAACTAGTGATAGACCACCATGACACTGTAAAAGGAGACTGTGCATTTTTTTTCCTGGCCACCCAAACCCAAATCACACAAAAACTATATTAATTACAACACTGGTCTATGACTCAGGTGTATTCCTAGCTAACTCTTACATTTTTAATTAACCCATTTCTATTAATCTATGTATTACCATGAGGCTGTGGCTTACTGGTAAGCTTTTGTCATCTTTCTCCTTTGGCAGCTACGTGGAGTCTGCCTAACTCTACCTTCTTTCTCCGTGCATTTGGTTTACCAGCTTATCTCTATTCTGCCCTGCCATAAGCCAAAGCAGATTCTTTATTAACCAATGGTAGTAAGATATATTCACAGCATAAAGAGGGGCATCTTACAACATGTCACCAACGTTTCCCTGGCAGAAATTATAAAAATACACAGTGAGTCATTTTTAGAAGAGCCCAGGAAGTATCAAAGATGAAATAGAATCCTCTACTTGAATGCATTAGTTCAATGATTTATATGACTCTCAAGAACTATAAGGCAAAGATAAGTACCTGCTGAAAACATCGTTTTACTCTTCCAGGTATTTAAAGTGGTCTTAAACATCTTCTGTCGTAATTTTCAGTATTTGTATAAAGTTCCAGAAACACAGTTGCAACTTTGAACACAAACTGTAACAACAGGAAATCTAAAATAGAAATTCCATTACGGTTGTTTAAAAAAAACAACAGCAACGTCACAATTTCATGACAAAACTAGTCATTTCTAGGCAGTTTATTCGTGACAACCAACTTTACACAAAGATCAGAATATTATATTATGTATCATTTTCTTAATGATATCAATTTAAAATATACTCTGCTCTCTTACACTAGAAACAAATTTTGCAAAACTGAAAAATAATATAACTACTTGTTGGCTCCTTTTGAATTTCCTGTTCCTGAGTTATGAGGTGATAAAGATTTTCTAATTCTTAATGTCTTTCCTTCTGTCTTAATATTGAGAATTAGCATTGTGATCCCTCTAGATCAGCTGTTCTCAACCTGTAGATCGAGATTCCTTTGTGAGTCAAATGACCCTTTTATAGGAGTCACATAACAGATATCCTGTATAGCAGATATTTACATTACAATTCATAACAGTAACAAAATTACAGGTATAAAGTAGCAGCAAAATAATTTTATAGTTGGGCGCTCACCACATCACGAGGAGCTATATTAAAGGGTTGAGGCATTAGGAAGATTGAGGACCGATGCTCAAAAATTTAAGATTAGGCATACAGTGTTTGGAAATATGACCAAACTTCTTTCTTGACATGATAGAAGCCCCTCTTGAAATTGATCAAGACATGAGCTATGAATTTGGATGTTGGAGTTTTAAGAACAGTAAATTAGCCAAGTCCTTTCACTCAAACTTCTTGTCATATCTAAAGAGCAGTAGAGTGATTGTCTCCAAAGCCTCTTTTGGGTATAAGATAATATGTTGCAAATTCCAAAGCCCTTTGAGATCTACACTCATAAGCATTTGAAAATACCAGGATATTATTATCAGTTACATGTCTAGTAGACACCATCTGTTTATACATGTTATAAGAAATTTTAATGGCACACCCGTTTGTTTGAATAACACAAAGACAACCTGGAATAATCATCTGCTTATTATAAGATTACACAAACCTAATTATTTTTAAGTCCTCCTACAAAGTCATTAAATGTATACAACAAATGCCTAACTATATCAATCCTCAATTTGAATTATTCAGCACAATTAGGACAATAATTACCTATCTGGTAAAGAAATAAAGTGTTTTAATATTAACATTAATATGCATAATTTTCAATAGTACTTAATATACTGTTACAAATGAGTGCTCACAGGATGTAATTAACTCTCTTAATATTTCTTTAAATATCTTTAATTCATATCTCCATGTAAAAAATTAAATTTCTTTCCTGAGTTTCTCATGCATATAAACCTGGTTGGTAGGTGGTATGGGATCCCCCTTTGTATGCTGTGAATACCATTAGTTAATAAAGAAATTGGATTGGCCTGATAGGGTAGAACAGAGCTAGGTYGGGAAAACTAAACTGAATGCTAGGAGAAAGGAGGCAGAGTAGAGAGAAGCCATGTAGCCCCGCTGTAGACAGATGTTGGAACAATGCTGATAGGCCATAAACCTTGTGGTAAAATATAAAATACTGGAAATGGGTTAATACTAGATGTATGAGCTAGCTAGGAATACACTTAAGTAATTAGCTAAGCAGTGATTTAAATAATATAGTTTTTGTGTGATTATTTAGGGGCTGAGCAGCTGGGAAATAAACAAGCAGCTTCCTTACAACAGGTAGGGAAGTATAAATAATATATAACCACAGTCAACAAAATAAAATTTCTAAGTGACTTATCCTGGTGATTATACTTAATTAGGGAGAACACTTTGAAATCAAGCAGGGAGTTAGTAAAGTTGTTCTTGGCAATATGGAATATTAAACATGGAGCTAAGATTGAATCTTGTTCTCAGACCTTCTGAACAATCTTTAAACAATCCTTTATTCTGGAAGATGAAGAAACTATAGATGCCACTGAATTATTTAACGAGGAACAGTATTACCTTAACAGGATGCTTTAAAATCTATTTTCACTTTTTCCCAAGTCTACTGGCTGGAAATAGCATTGAGTATAAGAAAAAGATAAGTCCATCGATTTTAGATATCCTAATTTCAATAATAATTTATTTTAAAGTTATTTTAAAAGTATATTTAAAGGTGGTGACGTTAAACTTACAAAGAAACAGAATATCCTAATACACAAAAAACGTAGTTATAAAGCCCCTATGTTTACAATTTGAGTCACCAAAGAAGTTGATCCTTAATAATTCACCCTCCAGCTTTTCCTAGGAGGCCCATATTTACTAAGTACACATCATTTTCCCTTTTGATGACTCATTTTAAAAAAAGTAAAATCTGTAGTTATAATGGCTAGTTATTTGCCTTGTTGAAGACTCTTTTTATATCCTTTATTTAAGCTGATGGTATCTCCTTAACAGTGGGAAGAACATCTTCAAATGTACCATTATAACGAGTTTTAAAGTAAAATCAGGGCTTTGATATTTTCAGTGTTACTGTGCTCATGTGTCATCTAATAATTAGAATGTTTGGAGGTCAGTCCCACACTGAAGACAAAGCTATGTAAAAATGAATAAAGGGAAAAGCAATTTCTCTAATTATATTTTAACTTATCCCCATGCAGAGAAAATAAGAGTAGCTGAAAAAGAGAAAGAACGCTAAAGAACCTCTTCTCCAGGACATGTCCCTCTTCTTCTCTCTGGAGAGAAGGACTCTGACAACTAAACACTGTAGCTATGTATCACTAAAGCGAGATCACCCTCACCACACTCCTGTCCACACAACTTCCTGCTGCTGGAAGGTCTGCATCTACGCAGCAATAGAAACAGAACTCAAGTCAAGGTCTGTTAGCACAGAGCTCATTTGCCTGCATAGAGCAAGGTGACTAATGGGGCGGTCCTCGGAGAGCAAGAAAACCAAAGAGGTTTCCAAAAGTCAGTCTCAGCTACCATCCGCAGAATGCTGCTGATTACATTCGTCCTTGGGGGCACTGTTTACATATCCATACAATTGAAAAATAAGTCCTTGGAAGGAAAACGCTGCATGTTTTTTCTTCAGTAACATACTGATAAGAAAATTATACCATACTGACTAACTAATTTCCATTAATTCTGGAAGAGGGAATGGGACTTTACAGCCCAAAGAGTTAGAGCCGTCAGAATAAGTGTGAAACTCTGAATTCTACAAAAACATATCTCAACATTTCAAATACATTTGTCTCCCAGTAGCACACAGATGCCCAAAGAATAGCCAGAGATTTAAATCTTTAATCATGATCATGTGACAGTTCATCATCACTTAGTATTCTTGAGCTTAGGCCACTTAGTTTTGAACATTTTCTATTTATTATTATTAATCATTTCATGCCTACATTATGAAGAAAATATCACATTACACCCAGATGCATTCACCAAAATAAAAGTATCCNGGGAAAACTAAACTGAATGCTAGGAGAAAGGAGGCAGAG
This sequence comes from Bramus lutescens, assembly GCA_001685075.1. Taxonomy (NCBI): domain Eukaryota; kingdom Metazoa; phylum Chordata; class Mammalia; order Rodentia; family Cricetidae; genus Bramus; species Bramus lutescens. The sequence goes on along the minus strand of LOEQ01003264.1, from coordinate 141,703 downwards.
TAGAGAGAAGCCATGTAGCCCCGCTGTAGACAGATGTTGGAACAATGCTGATAGGCCATAAACCTTGTGGTAAAATATAAAATACTGGAAATGGGTTAATACTAGATGTATGAGCTAGCTAGGAATACACTTAAGTAATTAGCTAAGCAGTGATTTAAATAATATAGTTTTTGTGTGATTATTTAGGGGCTGAGCAGCTGGGAAATAAACAAGCAGCTTCCTTACAACAGGTAGGGAAGTATAAATAATATATAACCACAGTCAACAAAATAAAATTTCTAAGTGACTTATCCTGGTGATTATACTTAATTAGGGAGAACACTTTGAAATCAAGCAGGGAGTTAGTAAAGTTGTTCTTGGCAATATGGAATATTAAACATGGAGCTAAGATTGAATCTTGTTCTCAGACCTTCTGAACAATCTTTAAACAATCCTTTATTCTGGAAGATGAAGAAACTATAGATGCCACTGAATTATTTAACGAGGAACAGTATTACCTTAACAGGATGCTTTAAAATCTATTTTCACTTTTTCCCAAGTCTACTGGCTGGAAATAGCATTGAGTATAAGAAAAAGATAAGTCCATCGATTTTAGATATCCTAATTTCAATAATAATTTATTTTAAAGTTATTTTAAAAGTATATTTAAAGGTGGTGACGTTAAACTTACAAAGAAACAGAATATCCTAATACACAAAAAACGTAGTTATAAAGCCCCTATGTTTACAATTTGAGTCACCAAAGAAGTTGATCCTTAATAATTCACCCTCCAGCTTTTCCTAGGAGGCCCATATTTACTAAGTACACATCATTTTCCCTTTTGATGACTCATTTTAAAAAAAGTAAAATCTGTAGTTATAATGGCTAGTTATTTGCCTTGTTGAAGACTCTTTTTATATCCTTTATTTAAGCTGATGGTATCTCCTTAACAGTGGGAAGAACATCTTCAAATGTACCATTATAACGAGTTTTAAAGTAAAATCAGGGCTTTGATATTTTCAGTGTTACTGTGCTCATGTGTCATCTAATAATTAGAATGTTTGGAGGTCAGTCCCACACTGAAGACAAAGCTATGTAAAAATGAATAAAGGGAAAAGCAATTTCTCTAATTATATTTTAACTTATCCCCATGCAGAGAAAATAAGAGTAGCTGAAAAAGAGAAAGAACGCTAAAGAACCTCTTCTCCAGGACATGTCCCTCTTCTTCTCTCTGGAGAGAAGGACTCTGACAACTAAACACTGTAGCTATGTATCACTAAAGCGAGATCACCCTCACCACACTCCTGTCCACACAACTTCCTGCTGCTGGAAGGTCTGCATCTACGCAGCAATAGAAACAGAACTCAAGTCAAGGTCTGTTAGCACAGAGCTCATTTGCCTGCATAGAGCAAGGTGACTAATGGGGCGGTCCTCGGAGAGCAAGAAAACCAAAGAGGTTTCCAAAAGTCAGTCTCAGCTACCATCCGCAGAATGCTGCTGATTACATTCGTCCTTGGGGGCACTGTTTACATATCCATACAATTGAAAAATAAGTCCTTGGAAGGAAAACGCTGCATGTTTTTTCTTCAGTAACATACTGATAAGAAAATTATACCATACTGACTAACTAATTTCCATTAATTCTGGAAGAGGGAATGGGACTTTACAGCCCAAAGAGTTAGAGCCGTCAGAATAAGTGTGAAACTCTGAATTCTACAAAAACATATCTCAACATTTCAAATACATTTGTCTCCCAGTAGCACACAGATGCCCAAAGAATAGCCAGAGATTTAAATCTTTAATCATGATCATGTGACAGTTCATCATCACTTAGTATTCTTGAGCTTAGGCCACTTAGTTTTGAACATTTTCTATTTATTATTATTAATCATTTCATGCCTACATTATGAAGAAAATATCACATTACACCCAGATGCATTCACCAAAATAAAAGTATCCGCACATGTAGAATTGGATTGCATATGACAGAAGCCCTAGACAGGGAATTGTGGGGCAATGTTGTCTCGCTTCTGAATTCCCATGCTTCATATGGCATTGCAGGTTTATTACAGTTCCTGTGACCTCACTCTGAGTAGCTTTCAGACATCAGCATTTGCTGAGCCCTTTCACCCTGTGGAAACAATGGACAGACAATAGTTTCCTTAAGGTATAATTGTGCTCAGGGAAACAGAAATAGCTTAACAGAGGGACCGATTCAGATAGACTCATATGTAGACTCCCTGCCAGAGGCATGAAGGAGATGTGTTTTTTTTTTATTTTCCGTACAAGGAATAATTGCACACTGAAGGGATATTGCAGTATTTAAAAAACCAAGCTCATCTACCTCCGAACTGCTTTCCAATGCAGTTAGCAGACCTTGCAAATACAGATGGTGACAAAGGTGGGGACTTGCATGGATAATTAGACCGTTCTGTCTCAGATATCTCCTCGGGATTCCGGTACTCCAAGCCCTGCTGGTCCTGTTTAGGATTTTCTTGATGGTGTTGTTGTACATCCTAAGCCCATTATTATACTGCCTTACAATAGAGAAAAAAATCCAACAATGCTACATTTTCTTTATTAACAGCCCGCTTGATTTAAATTGCTTTATTAGAATGGATTAAGGAGTGTTGCTTGTGAGATTTTAATATTTTCTTGCAACAAATTTTTGTTAAGCACTTGTTGCTGCATATCGTGTGAGGGCCTAGAGAGACAAAAACGAACCCATACTCTGGGTCCCAGTCTCATGAAAGCAGAGTGGAGACCAGAGGGTAATGCAGTAATTAAATTTGATTTAAGCAGTACTACAGGGAGTGTAAAGATGGCACGGTGGTGATGGATGTTCGCTTGCTCATTAGCGTGATGGCTAGTATTGTCAACCTGTTGGAATCTGTCATCACCTAGGAGATGGGCCTCTGGGCGTGCTTTTATGAGATCGTCCAGATTGGGTTCATTAACAAAGGAGGCAACACCTGTACAGTGATATTTCATTTGTAAATTAACAAATAAAGCTTTCCTGAAATTCAGAGAGCAAAACAGCCAGCCACTGGCTCCTAGCTCTCCCTCAGTCTGAAATGGCAATCCTGCCTTCAGGAATCCGCAGAAAGATAATCTGTGTGAGAGTTGTCTCCTCCCATCTTATATTCCTCTCTAGTGCTGGGATTAAAGGTGTGTACCACTACCATTCAATTCCATTTCTATGGTGAATTAGTGTGGCTACTGAGATTAAAGCTGTGTGTCACCACTGTCGGTATGTAAGACTGATCAGTGAGGCTGTTTTACTCTCTGATCTTCAGGCAATCTTTATTTATTAAAATACAAACGAAATCTCACTACAGACCTACACACTGTAGTTAGCACCATTCTCTGAATATAATCCTCCACTCTGTGAGGAGAAATGAGCAATTGTATTCATCCAACTTCTGCTTCTGACTGTGGATGTGTTGTGAAGAGCTACGTTACCTACGCATCCGTGATGGATGTTGGGCCAAAATAAATCTTCCTTCGTATAAAATGTTTTGTCATTAATATTTTATCACAACAACTGGAAAAAAACACTAAATTATCATGAAGAGCATCCTATTTTCTACAGATGAGGCAATGCCCCTTTTTCAAACCACTCTATTAGTTAAGAGAAGTTTATCTGTAGGGAAAGGTGACACCTCTGTACTCTAGCTAAAGAAGTAACCATTAAGTGGTTCCATATTTGAATTAGTCAATCATTCTCCTTGACCCCAAGGCATTGTTCATGCTATCTAAGACAGAGAATTCCAACTTCCTCATTCTTTCAGTAGTTGCACATGGAAACTGAAATGGACATTAATAAATGTTACTGGAAAATGGGATTCTCTCATTCGTATGCTAATTGTGAAGATTTTCTGTAAAAATAGGTGAAGGGTCCAATGAAGTTAACTCAGATATTCTTGTTTTTAGTTGTTAAATTATATTTTGCTTCTCATAATATTTCCTCTATTTAGTAGTGAAATGTGACATGAATTCTAATGGGTCTTATAATGAAAGCTTGGAGTCGGCTATCAGGAGGTGAAAGCCAAAGGAGCAGAGAAGCAGAATGACCAATCAATCACCAGCATTCTTATATCTACCAATGCTCAGACCAAATGGGAGATCCTGTCCCTGCGAATCCTCAGACTGTATCTCAGATTGAATCCTCAGACTGTGTCTGTCTCCATGAATCCTCAGACTGCCCTGAGTTCCTGTCTCCTCCCACCTTATATTCCTCTCTCCACCCAGCCGTATCACTCCTGTCTCCACCTCCCTAGTGCTGGGATTAAAGGCTTGGGTTCTCAAGTGTTTGGATCACCTTTGTGTGAGCTCTGTTTCTCTTTGAGACAGATTCAGTCTCATGCATCCCAGGGTGACCTTTAACTCTGCCTCTGTCTTTTGAGTGCTGTGATTAAAGGTGTGTGCCACCACTGCCTTGTCTCTATGGCTCACTAGTGGTTAGCTCTGCACTCTGATCTTCAGGCGAGCTTTATTTGTTAGATCACAAACAAAATATCACCACAGTGAAAATTGCTGTGAACTAAATTCTAAATGGAAATATTTATTAGGTTCTGACTTAAAATTTGATTACTTAATTAGTTCATTTGTTTCTTCAAAAGGACTGAGCGCCTGAACCATGGCTGTTGAATCACCAAACCCTCAGTAGGTTTCTACAATTCATCCTCTGTATCTTCCAGTTCCATGCTGGTGGGATCAAGCCTGCCACAGTGGGTAGCAAATCACTACTCCAATTACATAGACATTTCCTCTTGCTGTTCTCCCCTAAGTAATGCTGTACATTCACTATTTGTACAGCATTTGCCTTTTATTAGGCATCTTAAGTTATCCAGTGATGGTTTTCATTATACACAAGAATATACATGCTACAATCCAATGCCTCTATTCAATGTTACATTTAATGATTGAGCTTCCACAGAGTTTGAAGAATTATCTCACAGTCATCAAAGTGGCTGTTATACTAAAGGGTTCCCAGGTTCCTTGCCAAGTTGGCCTTTGGCTGACCTTTAGAAACTTGCGCTTCCAATCCGTGCTGTTAGTCAAGGCTCACAGCACTGGAACTGTACAAGCAGTGCAGGGTTTGCTAAACACCTACTTGAGTTCCAGGAGTCTGAGATCACAGCTGTGTGTCAGGCAGTGAGCGTTCAGGTTCAGCTGGGCTTTTCTGATGGACATTTCACAACTTTTATTGCAGTCAGCCCCTGGAAGACTTACCTGCATCTGTGTGGCTCAAACAACAGACACTGCTGAAGAGCTTGCATATGGCTTACGGTGGCCTTTGCCCCATTTGTCTTTCCCCTTTTGGTTTGCCACTGTGATAAACCATAGTCTCAAATGTGCCTCTATTTTGAGTGTTCAGAGTTCTCCTAGTGCAGTGGTTCTCAGCCTCCCTAATGATGCGACCCTAAATATAGTTCTGCATGTTGTGGTGGTCCCCAGCCATAAAATTATCTCATAACTACTTCATAATGGTATTTTTGCTAATGCTATGAATCCTAGTGTAAAGTATCAGATATACTAGATATCTGATAAGCAATCCCCAAAAGGGTCATGACCCACAGGTTGAGAACCACTGTCCCAGTAATCTCACTTGAGAAATGTCTTGGGACCCTGATACATTACTGATAACACATGGATTTGCTTATTATGACCTCTAAATATGAACCACTGACTGAAAGGGTCTGCAACCTGCTAAGCATCCTACAGTGGGTAGCATGATGCCACCACAGCAAAGTGGTGTCTGGTCCCAAGTGTCAATGGCTGTATGCTCTAGAACAGCGTTTCTCAACCAGTGGGTTGTGATGCATCAGGTCTAATGGCCCTTTCACAGGAGTCAACTAAGACCATCAGAAAGCACAGATATTTATTTACCTTAGGATTCATAACAATAGAAAATTCATAGTTATGAAGTAGCAGCAAAATAATTTTATGGCTGGAGGGTCAGTACAACATGAGGAACTGTAAGAGTCAAAGTGTTAGGAAGGTTGAGAACCACTGTTCTAAGAACCCCCTGATCACTTATCAAAATATAAGTAGACAATAAATAGGAAAAGAGTATGAAAATTTTAAGGACTGGAGCAATGGCTCAGTGGTTAAGAGTGCATGCTGCTCTTGCAGAGGGCATACATTTGATTCCCAGCGCTCAAATCAGGAAATTCACAATTGCCTTCTATGACAGACTTTTCCCGGGGAGATGCAATCCACATTCTATTCATCCAAGAGAGGGAAACTATGAGCCTGAAGTAACCGTGGGGGGAAAGGTTTCCCCAGTGGAAGTGTTGCAGCTCTAAGGAGAAAGGTATCTGGGCAGCTGGAACCCAAGGAACACCACAACGCCACACTGCACAGCAAACTTCACATACATCACTTAAGAAATTTATTTCCAAAGACACAAGAAGGTATCTGCCTCAGTTTGGGGGAGAAGTACCAAGGAATGGAGCAGGAGACAGGCTTACATAGGGTTTCTTGAGGGGGATCGTTCTAGGGTGGATATTTCTAGGGTGAGAGTGTTGGGATTTCAAATTCTGAGCTGTGAGCAAGCCCTGGGATTGGTGGGATTTTGAATCCAGGCATTGGTAGGATTTTGAGCTCAGGGATTGGCAGGAGAGTGTTAAAGCTCTGGGATTGGTGGCTTTTCAAAATCACAAAGGAGCTAAGACTTTTACCCTACAATAACATCAAAGTCTATAGGTGAAGCAGTGAGTTTTTATAGGGCTCAGCAATAGGCATTTTGTGAGGTGTTTCTTAAAAGGAGTGGGAAGGACTGAAAAGCAGTTGTATCACTGAGAAGTTCACCTCAAACTCATCATGGCCGATAATTCACCAAAATTGCATCCTTGGCAATCTCTGAAAAGCTTTCAGGCAGCCACACAGCTTGGAGTATTTCTTCTCTCTCCAACCTACCAGACTGAAACCTCTTCTCCCAACAGCTGCTGACTCATTTTTATCCTGATGGGGAGAAGGGATCCTCCAGAACCTTCCAAAGTTCTATTCTCCCAGACAAACATGTTTGTTTACCTCCTGAGGCTCAAAATCCCCCTGGAAGGAGTGTTTCCATTTTGAGGAAACTTCCAAACAACTAACAAGTAATTCTACCTTCAGGAGAGTCTAACATCTCCTGCCAACTCCAATACCTGCACTC
>LOEQ01003264.1:123197-134505 GCA_001685075.1 Bramus lutescens | reverse complement strand
AAAAATGAATATCAAAAGGGAATAAGTTAAAAAATACCTTGATGTGTTGTCAAACCTAAACATTCTTAAAAGTTTACCCTCCTGAGATGTGAAAAACAAATACTCATAAGCATCTCAAACTGTGTACCAATTAACATGGTCCTTAGTGATTCGTACATAGAAATTTTTGAAACGTACAAGTTTATTTTCTATAGAAAAAATGCTGAAAACTTGGTTTTGAAAGATAGATATGGCTTTTCACACACATTAAGTGTCTTATATGTAAATATTGCCTGTGTGTGTACCCTTGGTGCTTTCAGGAAAGTCATTTGCAACTCAGGTCTCCAAATCTCTGTTGCAATTCTATCAGCGATTTGTTTGCTTGTTTATTTATTTGCTTGTTTTGTTTTGTATTAGGGTCATGATACTTGTATTAATAAGACATAATTTCTATAAAATTTACGCGTTATATTGCCCCTCCTTTCTTTCTTGTTATATTCCATTTCAGAAATAGCTCAGAGGAGTGGAGCACATTTCTGGAAATAAGAAAAATGAATGGAACCTACTTAGACCTCAGTTGTACCCTCAGCCTGAAGCTGCTTTCTGTCTTGGAAAATGTTGAGTTGAAGATGATCAGTCAAAGAGACAAAACTGTAGGAACTTCATAGTTGATTAAGACTTAGACTTCAATGTTCATTGTTACACTGGGTTGGGAGATGACCATAGATTATAAAGATGCAGAGGGTTTGGCATTAAAGACTACCCATGCTAAACACCAGAGAGCCACTGATTTATAATGGTATGGGTATTTTTAGAAAGAATGTATCAGAGATTCTGTATACTATCTGTAACTTGGAGGCAGTGATGTTTTGCCAAATTAGCATTTGGATCCATCCAGTTTGGGAGGCAAAACATTATGAAAATGTGTATTGTATTTTCAGTAGTCACTTACGGTGACTATACTGGATGAGTCAGATTTAGCTTAAGATTATTATTTATTGACAAGTGACTTAAGGAAAAATGCTTTCTGGATTACTGTCAAAAACTGAATCATCCAAGTTTTCAAATTTATGATGAGATATTGAGATCTAATTTGATGTGTTTCAAAGTAGGTGTAGCTTTAAACTTAACTGCCATTTTATGGGAGCCTATCTTTATCAAGTGGTACACTTGAATGAATTTCAAATGTACAACTGATTTCTACCAACCTCCTCATGGACAGTGAGTTAGGTCAATGTGGGCACACTGGTTTAAGCAAAAAAGACATTGTTATTTATAGTCAAAGAAACAAAGAGAAATCTGTGGCTCCCTTACAAACTGACCTATGGGGTTCCTACCTAGAATGATTGGTGTCTTACATAGAAGCTAATAATTGGCTAAAAATAAATGAGAAATGTTTATTCTTTGAATGTATATGTTAGGATCATTTCTTACAATTATCCTCAGGCTTGTTTTCCTTCTGTTTAGTTGTCTAAATTATTTATACATTTTGTCTAGTAACCCTTTAACATGCAAATGTACAAGTGGCATTTGAAAAAAAATTGATAACACTAAACATCAAGAAATAGGAAACTAAGATCACAGTAGGATCTCACCAGAAGTCATTTTTCTAAGAATGAATGAAGACAGTTCTACTGAGAGTGGAGAGAAAGAAAGAAACTCTGTGCAGTGCACTATTGGCAGAAAAGTGAGAACAAGCAGTCATTATGGAAACGTAAGAAGATGGCTTAACAGAAACAAAACCTATCACACGATTCTTTAATTCTGCTACTCAGCCTCATTCCAAAGGGAATGAAATATGTCATCACAAAAGTGAACCAAAAATACACAGACTCTATGCATTGTGGAATGCAGACATACAGAGAAGAAATATTGCGTAATGATTGTTGACAAAGAGGAACTTGCAAGATACCATTATAATTGAAATATGTCAAGGTGTATAGACATGATACTTGTACCCCTTGCTCCCACTTATATATGTGTTTCTAAAAGTCAGACCCTAACAACAGGTTAGAATGATGTTCACTTATACTATGCGTTATACTATGACTTTGGGCAATGTTGGTCAAAGTATGCATTTTACTTGGACAAAGGAATATGCTCAAGAGATCTCTTATATGTTGTGTTGACTATAATAAAAATATTCAAAAATAGCTAGTAAATATTACTGCATACTTGAAAATTACCAAGATGGTAGGTAGATCTTAAGTTTTCTTACCACAAATTTTGAAGACGATATCAGGCTAAGCATTTGTTAACTAGCCTAACTTAGCCCTTCTGCAATGTGTACATACTCTTTAACACATCAGTATGTACATATTCCTCAACACATCAAGTGTGATAAGTATAAACAAATATTGCCAGATAAAATAATTTTTAAGTGACTATGAATGGCACAGCAGAGAAGACATAGAGGGGAAATAGTCAATGAATTTGTGGGAAGAAGCTGCTTCAACTGCAGTTGCAACCAGTTAGGTTTCTCTACAGAGACACAGTGAGGGTATCCTAGCCTTTGCTAGGACTGAACACACTGGCTCATGCATTCCTCCTCTCTAGGACTCTTGACTCACTCAACAGAGTTGCAATTATGGTTCTCAGACTTTTGGAAACTGGTAAAGAAAGTAATTGACCAATACTTATAATTACCCAGCTCTCACCAAGATGGGCTTTACAAAGTGCTTTAACGATTATGTAATTTCTAAATTAGTGATTTTCTCTCTCCACATGTTACTAGCCTAATAATTCTGGTCTTACCTTTCCCTGACTCCCTTCAATGCATATTTAATAGGTTTGGTTTTGATTCTACCCTTTTTCTGAATAGTGCTTTCTATATTAAAGGCAATCAGCAATCTAAATTTCGTCTGAACCCCAATCATATGCAATCTATACAAGTTTAGAACACAGAAAGTGTTATATAATAATCAGTTTTACTTTAGAGGATGGTTTACATCTCCATTATCTGATCCAGCCCTATGTCTGCTCAGTTGATTTAATTTGTTGAGATTTCATTGCTGCTGGAAGACTTTTATTTTGTTATTAAGCACTTATTAATTAAATATGAATGTAATGAAAAATACCTAAAATCAACAAATTTCATATAGATAATTGTGCTGAAAAATTAGTTAGTGACCAAAAAATTGTCTTCCCAAGAATGTGGATCTTCTAATCTCTTAGAAACACATAAGAAGTATTTACAAAGGGTCTAGATAGATGACTGCCATTAGAACACTGTCTGCTGTTGTAGGGTATCCCAGATCTAATCCCAGCACCCAGATGACAGCTCGCAACTATCTGCAACTTCAGTTCTAATGAATCCATTGCCTTCTTCAGATTTTTTGTTGCATATGGACACTGCACAGGCATCTATGACTGTAAGTACACAGATGCATAAAATTTTCTTTAAAAAAATCTCGAAGAGAAATTTAAATAAATGTTAAATACCAAAATGCTTCTTGCTCCCTTTGTTAAGACACCTTTACCTGAATTGTTACTTGAATATTGATCTAGTATGACTCTCAGAAATTCATTTGTTGCAACAGAGCACTAGAAAAATCATTAGTACTGGAAGAGGAGAAAGAATTTCTTAAATACTCTTCATTTTCCTTAAAATATTGACTTTGATTTTTTAATTTTTGACCTCTTTAGCCACTTTCAATTAAAACCGTGTAGTTTCCCATGTCTTTCTTTACATCCTTACATACACACTGTGAGAATTGTTGAGTGCTTAATGTGTTTGAGAAGTGTTTCATGATTTCTCATGTCCTGTGAGCATGCATTATTGAGCTTTGACTATTATGGCAACTATGTGTATTTTCTACATCTACTGCCATAGTTTTTGTTTTTCAAATTTCACTCTCATGTGTGAGAGTGGTACTTATAAACTCCTGTTTAAATATTTTCTCCAGATTGTGTTCATTAAAGTCATAGCAATTCTTTAATTGTTTGTACCGCAGTTCTGTGGGTCACTGACCCCCTGTTGATTGTACAGGGAAGACTGCTAAGCACTGTCCAGGGGTCAATGACCCACAGACTAGCTATCCAGCAGTTGAATTCATGGTGTAGCCAGTTCCTGAGATGCAGGAGAGAGACTGATTCTGCTCTGCCAAATCTTTTAAGATGCCCCCTTCACTATCCAATCACCTGGACCAGCCCCAAAAAACAGCTCATCTCAGGGAGCCAGCATCAAAAATCTGTAGACAGAGAGAGCACGAAATATGTCTTAGGCTTCTATAATTTCTACTTCAATATCATTAAGAAAAAGCATGACTGATTTTAGCTCATGGATAAAGAGAAAGGCCAAATATGATTTCACAAAGTGAATCCTTGGCAGACATTTCAGAAATTGTCTATATGTGTGCTTTAGAAAGAGAAGAAAACCCCAAAGCCTTCTTTTGGCTGTTTCATTTAATTTTTAGTTTCTTTCAGGCATACCTTATGGTATAGCATGCTTCCCTTGATAATTAAAATCGAGTCCTCTTTAAAAGATCAGCATAGTACATCATCTAAAGGGGACCACCATTCCAGGACCTCATGCTAGAAACACTATATTCATCTTTCCCTCTTCTTTGTCTTTCAAGAAGTGACTATTTGGCACGCCTGAAGTGTTCTTAGATCAAATTAGAGTGGCACTTTACAGAGTTAGAATTGGCTTAGTCGAGTGACTAAGTGGCCCTGTGTGCACATGTGTGCATCTTGGTAATCTCCCACTTTTTTCTATTGTGTCATCTTTTTATATGTATATGAGCCCAGTGCAGCTTCTGAAATAGAGACATCTGGACTAATGCTGCCAATCCACTAACCAACAGGGATACGCCTAAAGAAAGGAAGAGTGAAGGCTTCGAAATGCAGCATGTATGTCCTCCTCAATTTCTCTACAGTGCTTCATATGGTTGGCATCATCCCTTAGAACCTGGCCTCACCAGGGAAATGAGCCAGTGAGCTTCCTTTAGGGAATTTCTTCATTGCATTCATCAAGGTGGTAAGAGACACATATTTATCAGTCTCCTCCTCGCCTGTCTGGGATCCTAGAACTTATAAGTAAAGAAAGGGACCTGAACAATGGCATTCATCCATCTCTCTGCAGTTTGATCATAGACATAATGTGACCATCTGTCTTAAGTTCTGACTTTCTTAACTTTCTCATCACAAGTAGCTGACTAAGAGTCTGAAAAATAAATAAATAAAAACACAAAAAAAGAACCCCAAACAAAACAAACAAGACAACCCTTCTCTTTAAGCTATTTTGGTCTGGGTATGTTCATCACAGCAGCCAAATGAAACTAAGACAATGCTCTTTCACAGCCTCAGCAACACATTTCTAGTCATTAAAGTTTTGATTTTTCTGAAATATCTTAGTAAAATGGTGCATTCCCTAAGTGTATTTTATTACAAGTGAAAATTTAACCACTTATCAATTGGTAAGCTTTCCTAGGAGTGTGTGTGTTTTAAAAACCCTTTCTGGAGCTCCAAGATAGAGTCTGGAACCATTCCATGCCCTACAGATTTGTCATTTTGACTTTTTTTCATACACATGTGACTCTCTTCTAATTTTCTCAACTCACATTTGAAGGTCCCATCCATTTTTCGATAGACACAGTGAGCTGAAGCTTGTTTATAGATGTTAAGAAAATTATGGTGAAGATATGAATAAAGATAGCCTATCAGATCCATTTAGCGTTCTGTGTGCGATGTGACCAATAAGGAGCCTACATCCTTTACGTCCTTACTGATGGTCTACTGAGCCATGTATTATCTGCGAACTAGAGAGACTTCACTTCACTCTAGACTGGCAGTCCTTCATAGGAGCGAGGGTTCTTCTTCTCCACTGTCTACATGTCCTACATTATGTCTCTCTTTCAAGCATGTAGACTTGAAGACAACAATTTGAAGGAGGAGCAAAGCTCTGGTCACCTTTCATCCTGATGTAAGGCCTTTCTCTGCAGCTCTCATAGTCTCCATTCTTTGTCACTCTGTGATGTAGGTGTGAATCTATAGTAGCTTCAGGAGAAAACTGGTAGTATTTGTGACCAGAGATAGGTCAGTCTGCCAAAGCTCTGACAATCAGAGATCAGTGCATTAGAATATTTTGTTAGTTGAACATCTATAGTCTACGGTACCATTATCATGCCATGGAAGTAGTAAATATATCAGCTAAATACACAAATCCTTGAATGAAAAAAAATTGAGTATTAGGCTGCCCCAATGCATCACTGTCCTGCATTTTCTTCTTTCAGCATCTCAGTCTTCACACGTTAATAAACGTACATACACCCACACACACACACACGCACACCAATAGCAACAACATTAAAACTGTTTAGTGAAGACTCAAAATTTGTCTCCTGCACCATCCATTTCCTAATTTTTCAGAGAAATTAATATAAGAGAATTTTAACATGTTACTTGTTTCTTTAAAAGCTCTATCGACCTTAGGGGGAAAAAAAAAGATAATTGCACAGGATAGTCACGAAATTTGTGCAGACACGCTGCTATGCATATTTGGGTGATTCTGATGAATTTTTTTAGAGAAAGAGAAAGGTTTATCTAGGACCCCTTCACCTTAAATTGATCTCACTATTTGTGGTCTCCAAAACACAGAGCCTCCAAAGATATTAATGTTTCCTCCCAGAAACACTGACAGTGCTAAGGGCCCTGGAAAGGGGAATGAAGGATGGAAATGGGGTTAAGATCGCGAACATTTGACTTTGAGGTGTGGAGACAGGACTGATGCAATCAATATGTTAGATCATGGTGGGAGAAACTACCAGGGGAGGCCGGCGTGACAAAGATGGAGAAGACTCAGTCATCAGTGATAGTTAAAGGTTTCCAGAATCAGAAAAGACAGAGATGGGATTTTTCTTCTACCTATTGAGATGACACAGTTGTGCCATCAACATGAAATCCTTCAACATTGCAAGGTACACCCTTATTTAAGAAATAGACAATACATAGTAAATGTGGCTTACACACATGCATTTTGCAAGAGTGTCCTGAGTTTACCCGCCTACTTAACTATTATTCTTAGTGAACTTTCTGTCTGTCTTCCTGTGAGTTTTTAAGTAACTTTTTTTCAGATTTTTATAAGGAAGGCCTAGAGAAGACACATTGTCCTCTTATCGCTCTAGAAAATGTGTATCTCCTCCTCCTTTCTAAGGGATTCGTTTGGGATGTTTTTCTCTTGTTTTATCGATATTTTTTCCTGCTTCTGCTGAAGTATCTACTATCATGTCAGTGGAACAGTACGTTCTGTATGTTCTGCATGGATAATGATTTGTGAAAGCCCTGCTTCTGAATTTAAATCTGCGCATTTTATTAAGCATATAGCGAGCAAAAGTCAAAGAGCAGGTTATCGGGTATGTAGAAGCAGCAAGAGGTAGAATAAAATCATCACCTTGGGCAATGGTAGCATCCAGCAGAGACAACCAGGAACCTCAATTGGGAGAGCAAGCTAAAGCAACTTCATGGAACCACTAAAACCATCATACTGGTGTTTCTGATTGAAAAATATCAAGACAGAACAGAGCACTGTCTCCAAAGAGGAGCTTCCTGCTTCTCACTGTCACCACAGGCATTTCTATACACTTAAGTAAGCAACAGTTACCTCTGTTAGAATGGGCTTCCCTTCCTTCTGTTCTCAATGAAGCAATGCTTATAACACTTACAGATGTTTTTGCCCTATTCATCTTTGTCAAAGGGGCCTGGGGTTTCAGAGCATACTTGAAATAAACATGCTTGAACCTGGTTTGGGGTATCCTCCTTGTGCCCAGAGTTGGCTTTCAATAATGTAAACACCTTACAGTACATAAGAGTTTATTCATATAGTTAATATAAGACAACTGCCCCGGATAGCTTTTTGCCAATTTGATATAAGTTTCAGTCATCTGAGAAAAACCTCAGTTAAGAAAACCCCAGCAATCGAAAACTAGGACAACAGCCTCGTAGATTATTTCTTTCTTAGAGTTTTAAAAAATTATTCTAGAATTTTTAATACTTATCAGTTTCATTCAAATGTCCTGAAATGGAGCCAACTATCAAGTTTACCTTTTACATCCTTCTGGAGTTTGGAAAATCCTCAAGTATTCCCTAACACCAGCAGCCTAAATAATTGCTTTTGAATGTTACCCCAAGATTTCCATTGAATCTTTTATTTCTTTCATTTTTCCTTTATTCTTTTCAAATCTGTATTTATAAATAGATTGACCTTAATCTCAACAATTTTTCCTTCACGTTGATGTATTCTGCTATTGAAGTCTTCTGCTATGTTTTTCATTTTATTTAGTGTGCTTTTCAGTGTGAGGATTTCTTTTCTTTGTCATATTTACCTTCTTTGGCAAATCTTTCCTTCTTTTGCTAAACCGAGGTATGGTGTTCACCTGGCTTCCTTGGTGCCTTCACAGAAGTGAGGGTTACTAAACCCTCTTCAAATTGATTTGTCCATGCAGAATTGGTTGTCAGTAGATCTTACCCAATGACCATCTTGTTCTTGCTACAAGTCTGTGGTGATTTTACTGCGTCAGTTCTGTGTTTTATCGTGGGAGGAACAGGAAACTGTAACACCAGTATATTCTGTGTTACTAAGAAACAATTCAATGCTTAAGTTCAAACACAGCTATGTGATTGTCATTACAGCCAGGCTCTTAAATGCACAGACAAGATCTTAGAGGTATCTCCAGAGGCCATTAGGTTCCTACTTCTTTGTTGATATATCATTCCAATGTAATCAGTATGGCAGCCAACATGAAGGAACTGTAACATTAGGCCCATCATTTAAAACCGTATGTCAAGTTGCCTGATTTCCTTGCTCAAAATCCTCAGTGACTACCACATTATGAGTAAAAGCCAAATTGTTTAAGTGCCCTGCCATCTGTCACAGTCTGACCTAGCCTTCACTGCCTGGCTTCTCTCCAGTGATCATCTCTACTTCTGTTCTTGGGGGGAGCCATAGCACTTCCCCTCCCCGTGGGTCAAGTCTACTCCCTGCTCAGAGTATTTACACTCTGATTATGTTTGGGGAAAGTATTCCTTTCTGTGCCTCATGTGAATGGGTCTGTCCCTTCAATTTATATGTAAACCTCACCCTGACTCCTAATAAGCTCTTCCTTCTAGCCACTTGGTCGTCTGCCTTTGAAAACACACTACACCTATTCATTTTGCTAAAAGATTCTCCATACTGTGATTTAACCACCATCTGGGCATCATCTAGGTTTTTTTTCCATGAGTCTCTCTTTAATAGGTACATAAAAGATACCCATGGTGCCTTGCTCTACAGTATCTCTTAAATTCACATTTTCTTCTGAATTCAGAGTCTTAAATATATTTTAGAGTGTGGGTGATATTTTATGTCATGAAGTTCATTCCTTTAACCTCATGGGTGGTACAAAAATTTGAGGTCCCTGTATCTAGAGCTCATGCTAGAAAATCTCATGTCCTAACTGTTTAAAGATCTAAATGCAAAGTGCTTATATACCTGTGTGCGCTCATAAGTAAATCTTGAAAAATATTTTTAATTCTAAATATTTGGTAATCTGTAACCTGTTATTTTTTCATATTTACTTTCCTTAAATAGGAGTTTCATTTACAACTCAGCATTCATTCATACATTCCCTTTAAATTTTAGTAGTCTTTCATTGATGAAGTATTCATATTCATGGTATTTATCTCTGCTGGATGTATATATCATCTGCACATGTTTATGTGCATGCCACTGTTCACCTGTGGAGGTCAGAGCAGACCTAGTACAAGTCAGCCCCCCTCTTTTATCACGTGGTTGCCAGGGACTGAGAGCAGGTCATCAAGCTAAGTGGCAGGCATGTTTCCCCAAGGAGCCATGTTGATAGCCCTACTTGCAATATCTTAAATAATTGTTACATAAGATACTCTTGGATGCAGTGAGTACATAGAAAATGGATTTCCACCTCCATAGTACACCTTCAAGGTACATATATAGAGCTGTCATGGTAGCTTAAATCTGTACTCCAGCTTATGAAAGACTGAGGCATAAAAACCACCACATATTCAAGATCAAACCGATCTACAGAGTGAGTTCCAGGTTAGTCAGGTTACAACCAAATCAAACATCTTTCCTGCTGCCTCAAATCCTTTCCATCCCCCTTGTGGCCAGGGAAGGCTATTACAGTTCTTCTACAGCCATAGGCATAACCACAGGTCACTACACACATCCTTGACCGACTTCTCCGGGCAGCCCAGGACAGTACCTTAGCTCAGGTCCTTGCTGTGTTTCTTTCATATTATCCAAGGCCTGTGATGCTGTGAACTTGTAGCTGTTGTCACTCGGCACTGTGAACTTGTAGCTGTTGTCACAGGGCAGCAGGATTCCGTCAGATAAGTCCTAGGATGGCTTGAATTGGGTGTTAGCCTATGACTTCGTTGCCCTGGCAGACCTCTTTATTCATTTCACCTCTTTGAAAATGAAGTCATCCGTTAGAGCTGACACTAGAGACGATCAGATCAAGACCACACTGGGCTGTCAATCTGCTTCCTTCCTGCCTCACAACCCCTCCCTCAGTCCTGTTTCCCAGGGGCTAGAGCTCCTAACAAAACTCTAGGACATAAATTTTCTTCAGGTTGTGCTTCCTGGGAAAGACATTAAAGACTTAGTAGGAGAAAAATTGTTCTGCCATGCACAGCAACTGCAAAGTGTTGTTATGTCTAAATCTCAATAACATGGCTGTAAACTATGAGGCCACAAAGTTCTCTCTCTGTCTCTCTGTCTTTCTCTCTTTCCTTTTCTTTTTGACTGATGTTAAAATTAAGCTATTTTAAAAGCATGAAATCCATTAAGTATAAAGAGATAAGTGAGATTTTTCTAGAAAAAAATGAGCACTTCAACAAAATGCAGCTGTGATGGTTATCTCCCCATGGCCAGGAATGAAGCATGTGGGTGTTCTTCCTAAGGCAGAGTGCTCTCTCTCTCTCTCTCTCTCTTGCACACGTGTGTGTGTGTGTGTGTGTGTGTGTGTGTGAGAGAGAGAGAGAGAGAGAGAGAGAGAGCATGCGTGTGTGCATGGGAGAAATGGTTGAAATCATCTTTCAAATTTTATTCTCTTGAAAATACTGCTATCAAAGTATCAATCATTTGAAAAATTGTACTTGACAAAACTGAATTGCTGACCTGATTTTAGAAGTGTCCTGAGCTAATATGGGGGCTGTAGAATAATGCATCTGGGACAACATTGGATTGTTATGTCCAAGTGTGAAATTCAGTTCAAGTCAACTGCAGCCCAAGGGTGTGATCCTGTTTACATTCTCCACCACAATGAGCACATGTGGTCTGATGTGAGACTCATACAAGACCCTGTGTTCTACGTCC
>LOEQ01003264.1:97553-110373 GCA_001685075.1 Bramus lutescens | reverse complement strand
AGAAGAAAAAAGAAAGAAAGAACAGATGAATGGACACTTAATTTAGTGGATGTGCTTAACTTTCAGACAGCATGGAACGTATTTGCAAAGGGTTTCACTACATAAATATTCTAATTAGAGAGAAATTACAGTAGAGTTAATTCATGTGGTCTTGTATCTGCTTTTCTCCTTATTACTCTTTTGTGGGGGAAGGGGTGAAATAAGAAACTACATGTTTGTAAAACCTGGTTTAACTATCTAGTCATTTTAATTGGATCTACAATGCAGTCACACATTTATTAAAACACATTGTAATGTTCAATTATGTGAATACAATATATGATCCTGAGGTCAGGGTATCTGTTGTCTCAAACATTCACCATTTCTTTGTGATGGGTCTATGCAAACTCTTATTATTAGCTGTTTTAAAATACTCAAACCGCCACTGTTTTCTGCATGACCAAAGAAATATGGGGGTTGTTTGTCATAGCTAAGGAAGAAGATCAATTTGGAAGTCATGGTTTTAAAATCAATCATGATTTCTGAGTTCCACCGAATCTAGTCCAGTCGAGACACAGCTATAGCCAGATACAATAATCCAGTGAAGAAGGCCTTGAAAGTTCAAACATGCATGGTCATTATCAAATGCACTGGTCTTCATGGTAACAGTGCGTGAGGGTTTTCTACCCCATGGTGGATAGGAAACAAAGGGTGGAGTGGATTATAAAGGCACAAGCATGCCCTGGTAACCACCACCAGTTTCAAGAATTTTGTAAAAAGAGCCAACTGTTAGGTGCCAAGCATTTAGGTCATAAGCCTGTGAGAGTCATTTCCTATTCAAGCCATGGCAATTTTAGCCAGCCAGGTGACCTCCAGGTGACCTCTCCCACTGCACCCACCTACCCACCCCCATCTCACTGATACACCAAGTCTTTGTTCTGGTGTGTTCAGGGATGATGATCATTAGCGATTGCACTCCAACTAAGGAGATAAAATTACTATGAGAATTATCAAAATAATTAATGAAAGACAGGGCTGGAGACACAGGCCTGTAATTCAAGACACTGAAGAAGAAAAGGAAAGGGAATATTGCAAGTTCAAGTCTTGCTTGGATTACAGAGTGCGTGAACTCAAAGACTGAGCAAGTTAGTAAAACTTGTCTCACATAAAAAGTAAGAGAAACATGGACATATACTTAGTTATTATAGTGCCGTGAATGCTTTATGCAACACCTTGAAATCTAATGAGTAGGTCCATAAGTTAGTGAGTCATTGAAGAAATAAATAAAGAATAAAGATCCCAGAGACAATCTGGGTAGCTCAGATGAAACCCTGAATATAGAAAAAGGCACGGAAAAGAAAAGAAACACAAATCAAATTAATAGCAGATTTTACATTCTAGTGAGTTTCAGAAGGTAGACAACGCAAGAAGACCCTTTTGGTTAACAGAGGGCTATGGCCACAAGACTGAGGGTGATTCTCAGAAAGAGAAGACACAGAGTGAAGGAGGTACCTCTCAGCCTGGTTGCCATAGCAATTCATTCACAGTATGGCACTGTCCATGCTTCCCTCCTCTATCCCCTGTGTCTGGTCCTTGCTGATCTCTGGTTTATTCACAGCCGTCTCCAGCATCTCTGTTAAAAGAATGCAAAACTGCACTCAAGATATCTACTTCGAGGGTATCTGTGCCCTTTCATGGTTGCTTGCATTTGCTCTGCTGTTTTTGTAGCTGCGGAGATCTGTTGTCCTCGTTTACTTAGCTTACTGTCTGCAGCGCAGGATGCTTTTCGACCCTGTGTGCTCTGGGGCACTCTTGCAGTCGTGTGCCAGCTACCTGCTATGCTTTACATTCAGATCCTATACTTCTCCCCTCGTTATAAAGAACTGCTCAATGTTTAGGCTTCTTTATCACCTGACAGCAGATTCATTGATGATGGGTTTGTCTTCATCACTGAACATCAAGCCTGGCATCAAGTCATGTAATGTGTATTTGAAATGGAAGAGCCAGTTTCTTCTGACCCAAGAATTGCAATGCTGTTTCAAACCACCTTCAGCATTAATGAACAGTCTTGTGTTATTTTGGAAAGCAAACATTGATCAGGAGAAAGATAAACTGAAATTTTGCAGTAACCCTTAAACCATATCTGCTCTGATTTTCTCACTATTGTAAGGTAATTGATTTATTTACCCTCATTTGCTTTGGGGTTTTTTTTTGTAACATCTGAGAGTGTGTTCATGTCTTAACAATTGTTTCTTCATCAGTAAACTGTCTCCAATAAAAAAATACAGAAATATAATTTATTTATTTATATTTTTTCTTTCTTCAGAAATATCATTTATTTAGATGTTTTCTTTTTTGTTAAGAATGTTTCTAGTACAAACTTTTCTCATTTTACAAAGCTCTCTCCATTCCCTCACACTCCCCTCCTCCTGCCCCACCCTNTCAGAAAGGGTAAGGCTTCCCATGGGGAGTCACCAAAGTCTGACCCTTCACTTCAAGGCAAGACCAAGGCCCTCCCACCTGTTTCTAGGCTGAGCAAGGTATCTCGCTAAAGAGAATGTGCTCCGAGATGCCAATTCAAGCACTAGGGATGAATCCTAGTCCCACTGCCCTTTCTTTCCTCAGTCCACACATGAGCTGTGTGTGCTGTCCTGCCTTCCTGTGGTACTATCAGCTTCAGTAGAGGATGTGATACTCACTTCAGGTTCTACAACATTTTACCATTTGAGTGTCATTATGCCATCTCTCGGTGCAATAGTTTAGATAGGCATCTCTCTGTGCAGTTCTGACCATCACCCATAGGCGGAAGTCCAAGGAGTCCAAGAAATGCAGCTTTATTCATCCTGAGGCCTCATAAAATCACTCTAGATCAATTGACCTGTGTTAATTGGAGGCAGGTCAGGGTTTTACCGTTAGCAGGATGTCTTGGTTAATACTTCCAAAGATCTGAAATATGTCCTCTATTTTTATGTTTAATAAGAATGAGGTTTTAAACAGTTGCAAATAGATATCTGGGTCCAGATAGATCAAAGTTGAGAAATTAAGGTAATTCCAAAATGTTATATCATTCTCTTATCTCAATCATAGCTTATCACGACAGCTTCATAATAATCTATCTTAAGGTATCAATGCAGTTTCAACTTCAAAAACCAGAGTAATATCCATACTTATATTTAGTGTAAAGGTTATAAATTTCAGTGATATCAGCAGCACATTGCAGACAGGAGTAAGCTTGGTATTACTATTTAAACTGCAAAGCACCTAATGAAGACATTTCCCCTCTGTCTATGATTGCATATGTGCATGTATACGAGCAGATATGTGTGTGGATGTGAAGTTCATAAGTCAATGTCAGGTCATAGGTCAATGCCCTTAGTTGCTTCTCATGCTATCTTTTTATAGGCTAGACTCTCTCTACCTTCCAAGGCTAGGTTTTCACCTGGCTTGGACTTGGATACTGATAACAAACCTTCAATTCTCAAGCCTACAAAGGTCCTCATGCTTGCACAGAAAGTACACTACCTGTCATCTCCCTGGACATTTTTCTCTTTATTTCATTACATATCCCCATCTCTGTGAGCAATGAAGCCTCACTGTCCTCAAATGAAAACCTTCAGGGGGGCTCTTCGTGACTTCATTTAAATGGGCAATGAGAAAACTCAAGATAAATTGTTTGCAAAGGAAAATGATGCTGTCAGTCTTTTTTTGTGTGACAGGTTAGTTAGTCATTCAAGGCTATAACACAATTAGAAACAGTCTACAAGATATAATAAAATAGAATACCTAAAGAATTCTGTTTGGAGTAGATAGTATAGCTGACAACCAATTAGCAACAAATAAAAATGCACAGTACAACTGATAGAATCTTGGAGAAAGCTAACGTCCAGACACAAATCCACACAAGTGTTCATTGATTTTACAATTGTGTCCTCGCTATTGAATATTACTAAGTCCCATAGTGTCATTTGAGAAATGCAGAAAAGGATTCCTGAGAAGTTAAGGGAATTGATACTAAAATATCCAGTTGATGGTAATAATGATCAACACCCTGTAATAATTCAATTAATTTATGTCAAATAATCATTTCATCTATTTTTATTGCTTTAGTAGCTATTAAATATTGTCTGCATTTGCATTGGACATATTTCCTGTTGTAATGATTGATGTGACTTTCTGACTAAGAACTTTAGCACCTAATATAATAAATTAATTTTAAATAAAGCAAATACATGTGAAAAGCAAAAGTATATAAGTAGAATGAAAAATATGTGAGCATTTTCTGTAAGAAGATGCAAGGGAAAACAAAGGACTAGGCAAATGCTCTTACACTAAGATGTGACACCTGACTTTTACTATGTCTATTTTTCATAGAATATGATAAGTTTATACATATGAAGATACTGAATATGTGGATGATGTGTGACACAATCAATAATCCCCCTATAATGATCTTTTCGACCTTTAATAATAGAACAACTGAAAACTACAGACCACTCCATTCTGAGTAAGAATGTGCACACCGAGTAAAATCTTCGCTCCTCCCATCGCAAGATGAATTCTTCAAAGATAACTCTGCCAGATTTTTAATTCTAGTAGGACAATTACAATTTGATGTTAAGAAATGTCTTTTAAAGTTTTCTGCAATGTTTTAACAATACCTAAAGGCCGTGAAGCATACTGTAATTTATCTCTGACAAATGACATTTTGTTGAAAGACCAAAGAAAGCATGAAAGTTAGGAAACGCCTTTAATCAAAGCTTAAATGCTTCTCACCCTTTGATTCTCATGAGCCTTCACTAGTTCAGGATGCAGTTGTCCCCCTGGCAGGCATCTGTCCGTCTTAGATACCTCGAAATCGCTCCTTTCTATTCTGTTCCAATTTGTCCTACAAAGCCCGCACCTGAATAGGTCAGTGTAAGCCCTTAAATGGATGAAGGTTTCTTCTCTCTCTTAGCAGGAATTCTAAATGCACAGAAAGAATTTATCACTTAATTCAGCCATCGTTTATTTTTTTAACAATATACTTCTCTGTTTCAATTTCTGTTTCATCTCCTCAAATAAACTGTTTTACTATGGAATGTGATATAAGATGCTTTATATATGCAGAGAAATCCATTACTGTGTTGAGCAATTCTGGTTTTCAAAAGCCTTTTTCTTATACTGTACAAAAAGAAGAAAGAGGAGGAAGGGGGACGGAAAGAAAGAAAGAAAGAAAGATGGAAGAAAGGAAAGGAAAGGAAAGGAAGGAGGGAAGGAGGGAGGGAGGAAGAAAGAAAGAGAGAGAGAGAGAGAGAGAGAAAGAAAGAGAGAGAGGGAAGGAAGGAACGAAGGAACGAAGGAAGGGAGAAAGTTCAAGTAACATTTTGACTTAGTAAGATTTCTGAAAGACATAATATGGGAATACCTTCTTAAATTTGAATAACAATGAAATCTTGTAAGTTAAAAACACCAATAGCCACAATGCAAAGAAAATGCATTGTTGCATTTGAAAATTTAAAATAATCATCAAAAATACATAATGAAAATGACAAGGTAATAGCTCATAGGGCTCACAGGTCATCCCACACAAAGCATATAATCAAATGAACATGGTGGTCTATCCCTGGAAAGTGAAATATAGGCTCTCAAATCCCCATATAAGCTATTTCAGTAGCAGTGAACTCACAAAGGCTATTCAATCTGGGAAAATGCAGTTTGAAGATAGAAATGAGAAGCACTGTACTCCCATGAGATGGCCAATATGAAAGATTAGCAGCCTCAGGTACTTGTAAGAGTAGGAGTCAGCTGGGATTTTCAGGCTCCTTCTGTTCTGTTAAACTACTTTAGAAAACTCTTTGGTATTATATTGTGAATTTAAATTGGTCGATATGCTATAATCTGGAAATTATCATCTGGAAATGTGAGGTCGCTAGTGACCATGATGGAATGAAAACACCAGTTTATCCTTGACCACATCAGGACCCCCAAAATCAAATGACCATCAGCAATGCGATGCAGAACCACATGTCTCAGTACCAAAAAAGTACAAACAATTCTCCTCTATCCTTCATTAAGAAAACAGCTCGATATAGCCAATGAAATGCTAATAATGTCAACCCTTCCACATACATAGAAACACCACTGTAGTGTGTTGATGTTAGTATCCTTAAAATAGACAAAAGTAGTCTATCCTCACTAAACACAAAGAAGGGTGACTTGAGGAAAGGCAAAATAACAAAGATAGAAGAACACAGTGTTGACCTCTGCCCTCCACATGAGTAACTGTGTACACACATGTCACAGAGTGGGTGAAAGGGGGAGGGAGAAAAAGAGAGAGTATAAATACATAAATCATAATAAAAGAACCTATCTCTGAAGTTTTATGTGGATAATTTCATTGCCTATTTGAAAATCATTAGTTATAATCTTTTAAACCTCATGTCATACAAAATACATGCAAAAAATGAATTATGAGACTATTATGTAATTACAGTAGCATCAGCAAAGATCTCTGCATTGCATGTAGGGACATAATGACAAGTCAAATGAGAGGATAAACACACACACACTTATACATACACACAAGCCACAAACATGCAAGAAGACTCAAAACAATATTCTTCTACTTGTGAGTATTTAAAGTTTTTGGAATGGCTCAAAAAGTAAAACTTAAACACAGTAGATAAACGAGCTTTATTGAAATAAAATTTGAAACATAAATTAAGGGCAGAATTCAAAATACTGCGAGAAGATTATTGCTGTTTTCTTTTAAGCTGAAATGTTTGGTATTATGTCAGAGATAAGAATAGGAAGTACCTAGAACTTTTAAATATCAAAAATCTTCTAAGAACTCCAGTTTTGAAAATATACTTAATTGGCACATTTTTTCTCAACATGGGCATTTTAAATGAATGCCATGCCAGCATGATCTGACATCTTTGTCTTCATGTTTGCTACTCACATTCACAGATTTCTTCAAAGCCAGGCAGTGGCAGCACACACCTTTAATCCCAGCATTTGAGAGGCAAAAGCAGGCAGATCTCCGTGAATTCAAGGCCAGCCTAGTCTACAAAGTGAGTTCCAGGACAGCCAGAACTGTTACACAGAGAAACCCTGTCTCAAAAAACAAACAAACAAAAACAGCAACACATTTTATTCTAAATAGAACCGAATTGGCAATGTCATTCCCATTTTCATTTAGTTCATTCTTTCCTCATAATACTCATATATATTCATAACACAAACATGAATTATTATGGGGAATTTGTCAGTGCTAAATATTTATAGATATGATTTCAGTTTGATCTTTATTACTATCATAGACATTTGAATTTTATAGATGAGAGAACAAATAAGCTAAAAGGACAATTGCAAACCTTGTTCACAAACCCTGTCTAGCTCAATGCAAATCAGTGCTGTGAAATCTGTTTCTTGAAGAGCCCATCTGCCCTGCTTTGAATTTGACTCTTGTTTCATCTGACCTCTGATGACCATGAACATCTCACATAGTGAAATGTTCCAGGATAATAGACAGTTATCTGTTCAGATGCATGCATTGGTCCTTCAAAGCCATTTAACAAATGCTTCTGTTTGCTGTAACCCTCCCTCTTCCATCCGAGGCTTCAGTCAATTCTGGATCCAAAACCTGTACTTATCCTGACAGCTTCCATCTGAAAACACTTGTTTGCGAGAGGTGAAGCATTTGAGAATGAAGGCTTCATTGAGAGTCAAGTTGCTGGCAAAGCAGTTACTGTTGACCTCTATTTTTCCTTTCAAAATCATTTTATGGAATCAGTAGCCCCATATAACTCTTAAATGACCAATAGCTTCTTAAACTCCTGTGATCAGGAAGCAGCAATGTATGTTTCTAATCAAAACCTTAAGAAACATTGATCCCAGAAAACATCGTCAGTCTAGAATGAGATATTCTGAATTGATAAAATAACCCATCATGACAAACTTTTACATGGTTGGTCTGTGCACTAGGAATCCTCTAGAATTTGAATATGTACTGCAGATTAAGGGCCCTTTATATAGATTGAGGTGTAATATACTGAAGGAAACAGCATGAAATGACCCTCCATTGTCAAGGTCATAAAGAGATAAAATAGAAACGACCACAGTCGGAACGGGTTATCATTTATCAGGGTTTTAACTTGTCTCCTAAATTTATGCTAAACATGTGGTGCCTCTTTCTTATGCACTCCAGACCATGCTGCCTTCACTTTGTTGTTGCTACCACTGAGACTGGCATTCCTGTCGGCTTGATGAGCATCTCATTTTGATTTCTTCAATCAGAGATGTTTGAGTTTCTTCAGTTTCAGCTGTAATGGAAATTTTAGCGTGTCTGAGCATAGAAATTATGGACGTTAGGTGACTTCATCTTATGAAAACTAAAATCATAAGCTTTTACTTTGCTACAGAGTATTTTCAATGCATGAGCTGTTTTAGGTAAGGTTAAATCAGGGGTTTGGGATGGAGTGGATGCATAAGTCAAATGTGCAACTTATATTAGGGCTCTTTGCCTAGCATCTGAATCCAGTGGATTCAAACTTTGAATATCTGAGGAAGATATATATTCTTTAGAGCGTTAATTTGGGTCTTGGAATTTTAATAAAATTAGTGATTGAGTAGAACATTATATAAACTTATTTCATAAGGGTATATACATATCACATATGTACAGTATGAAGATGCAGAGGTTAAGAATCGAGTGGATATGAAGGGCATCCAACACAGCAGTCTATAATTTCAGCTCAGTGCATTCTGCTGAGCACCACAAATCACATGGAGCTTTGCTTTCAAACACATTTTTTTTCTCTCCCAGTGCTTCGAGAAGGCATAGAAGTTACTAAAGACTTAATTCCAACAATCAGCTCCAAAACACAATCCAAAGGCACTTGAAAACACATGAACTTAAGATCCATCCCTCTTCCTGTAAAGTGACTAGAGAATTGCCTCTGTGTGCTTAGTCTGTTCTGAGAGCAGGTCTCCTGTTTCCTAGCTTGTTCTCTTTCTGCATAAATGACTGTAATGGCACAGGGCCAAATTTCTGAGTAACTTAAACCCCCTTCAGTAGAAGACGTGCAGGAGGAATTGGGCATTCTTTGCAAATCTGTCAGGCATTTCTCTAAGTGCTTGTAGGACTGTAGTCACGAGGAAAAAAACTGTTTTCAGAAATCCAATTTCTTTGAAGGATGATATTCAAACCTCCAGCATCTGAAAAATACAAAACTTTACACAATAACACACTTGAAAATTTCACAGACCCACTTTTATTCCTTCCCTGGCATTTCAGTATTTTGTCACTGCCCTCAAAGGTGTATCTTCTGGTTCCTGAACAGTAACCCTTCACAGTTAGTAAAGGACATGCTAAGATCATCCCTGTTAAGATTGGGCCTTCGAATAGACATTTTCTAAACTAAGGCTGTGATGGTGGGGATGGTATTCAATGCAGGTATTTCAGTTCTAAAAGGTGAGTCAATGACAGTTTATGTGGCCCATGGAGTAGCAATGCAGGGAGGAAGTGGGTAGGAAAATGTCAGCAGGGAGAAACATTTACAGTGAAGAGGATTAAGCATAGGCTGCTCTTAAAAACAAAGCAAAAGTAAACAGAAATGCAGGATTCCAAAGAGCCATATTTACAAAGCTAGGCCTCAAAAGGACTGCTGTCCTAGTACGCATAATTTTTCTTTTTCAATATTAAATCAGGACTGTTTTCTGAATAAGAACTGATGGCAAAGTATAGTTTTGTATTTATTGGTTAGACTTTCACTATGTTCTAAAGCATTATTTCCACTATGCTATCTGTCACCCCCCGTGTCCATGTTCTCCCTCCCATGGGAAAGTCTGTCACCTCACATAGGACCATTTGAAGATCTTTGATGACATCATCTGCAACCTCTTTTGGGACCATCTGCCATCTCCTGTGGGACTATCTATCACATCATATGAGACCATCCTCCACCTCCAATGGCACCATCTGTCATCTCCCTTGATACCATCTGATGCCTCTCATGTCTATATGACACTTCTCTGGGTACTCTCTGCCACCTCATATGGGACTATCTCTTATCTCCCCTTTGACCCTCTGCCATCAGCTCCCATGAGACCATCTGCCACATCCCAAGGGACCGTCTACCACCTCCCATGTCACCATCTGCCTACTCCCATAGGTTCACCTGTCACTTTTCAAGGAGTCATTTTTCATCTGCCATTGCACCTTTTGTCACCTCCCATGGATGCAACTGCCACCTCCGTAGGGATCATCTCAAAGTTCTCATGGGCTCATCTGCTATCTTCAATGGACTCACCTGTCACCTCCCATGGTCCCACCTGTCACCTCCCATTGGCCCATTTGTCACCTCCCATGGACCCATCTATCCCCTTCCATCATAGCATCTGCATGTCTTATGGAAATATCTTTCCCTTCCCTTTAGAGCATTAATTGTCTTCCATTGGTTCATCTGTTACTTCCCATGGGACCATCCATTGCCTTCCATGGAAACATTGTTGGTGGCACACAAAGGAGTTCCACAATAGCCTGGAATGGACTATAACAAAGTCTTATGTATATGGGGATAAAATAGAAAGTGTAACAATCTTTAGTCCTCTGTATTTTCTAGGAACTGGAACCAAATTCAGCAGCCAAGAGCCCATGTATGCTTTTTATCAGCATGTATAGTACACAGGACCATGCCCAAAGTGGGCCTGTATCTTAAAGGCTATTGACTGAAGGATTTGCAACAGCACCTCCCCCTTTTGTTTAAATAAGAGAGTTCTAATCCTAATACAAAACTATATTCAATAAGAACAACTATCAAGTATTGTCCAGGGAAAAGAAGAAGTAAAACCATACATAAAAGTTGGAATTAAACCAACATGAACAATATCAACCAAGAAACTTCTATCCTAAGGAGTTTAGGTCTTATATTAAAAATGGTTTGGCTAAGTCATGAAAGGAAAGTAACTATGACTATCTAATCTTCAACCCCATCAAAGACCTGAGAAGGGAAATAATATTTGAGTAAACAGGAAGTGAAATCAAGTACTTCTAAAAGGTGCAAGAAATTACAGAGAAAACCAGTTACCAGGGCAATCACCCAAAGTCTCATTTGCAACATTGGGCAACCAACTTTGTCAGAGTATCTATCTGATGGATCATTTTCAGAGGCAGAAAAAGTTGAAAAACCATCTTATTCTGTCTTGGCAAGATTTCACAGTCTTTTTGTTTGTATCTTGCTTATCCAGTTTGGACACTGTGCATCTTGTGTAGGTAGAGGCAGTTCTTTGCCCCCAAACAAGTTTTGCCAAGAAAAAAAACAAGGTTTAAGTGGAGTGTCTTCAGTGCCCAACATTATCCCCAGAATAGATTGGTAACACCAGGAGCAGTCATGTTTCACGTCATCAGAATCCCAAGTTATTTAAACGTTAGATTCTACAGTAATTTGAAGTATTTGAAGATTACCTGTCTATATGGAATACAATCTCTAAAGAATCTGATTAGTCTAATTTTAAGTAGCTTAAAGGCTAAGGCTTCATATTAAAATATTAAATAATCTTTAAACAAATATGCAGCAAATAAGGACAGTGACCTCAAAATGTAAACAATATGTAAATATCTTCAACAGAGGTATAAATGTATAGTGAAATATGATAAATATATTCTAAACGTACATCAATATATAAAATATCTTCAGCAGAGGTAGAAATATTCATATATGTAATGCAATATGACCAAATAATTTTGCATAGCACCAATATTGTAAACAGAAATAGGAGCATGCTCAATATAACAAATATATTTTGAATTTGTATCATTATACAAGAATCTATATCAATATAAAGGGTTTATAAATAGTAGCTCACCAATAATCTCACTATTATTCTCTGTTATTATTAGTGTAAGTAACCTTACATTAATCTACTTATTATCCCATCCCATCCATTCCATATTTTTAAGAGAGATCCCCGAGCCTATTTCATTTCCACCCCCCAACCTTATATCAGTTATAACCAACCTCTAATAATATCCCTAGCCCTGAGGACAAACTTTTTTGGAGAGAGGGATGTTTTTTCAAGAATTACTTCCAGCTTTCATGGGGTAATGCTATTTCTATGGGATTCTGTAAAAATTAAATGATGGTAAAGTTTCAAGATTGCTCTCTGGTATAATTGCAGATAGTCTCTGAGTAGACAGTAGGGTTTTTCTGAAGTTCTTACTTGAAGTTCGGACCTGAACGATGTAAGAGGGTGTACCATCTCTGCTGGCAAGGTTGGAATCATCTTGAGCAGTTTGTATCCCCAAACCAATCTTAAAGCATAATGACATCATATCAATCAGGTTGAATCATTGTTGTGGGGCCCCATCTTCTTCCGAGACACTTCAAAGATTGTTGCAAGAAAATTTATTGTTTATTGTGGAAAACTTAAACATGATTCATATAAACATATATTCAACAAAAGATAACATAGAGACAATAATAGATAAGGGAGAAGTAAAAATTTTTGAAAGCAGAGTTTTAATAACAGTAGTCCATAAATTTTATCTTCCTTCAGTCTCATACTAGGTGGCTCCTGATATGAGACAGAAACTCTGAATTTTTCTTTTAACAATTTGCTTGGATTTAGAGAAGGATAGCCACTGTCCAACTCTAAGCCAGTTTTGATTTTCAATAAATGGTGACTACTGTTATATGTATGTCAATAAGATCTTTACCTACAGAGGATATTGATATCATAAGTCAGGTTTCCCTTTGCTTGGTGATTTTTTTCTGGATAGCCATATTTTCTTCTTTAAGCATTTAGATGTCTAAAGTCTCTTGACTTTTTGAAGATGGGTATTTTCCTGCAAAGACAAGAA
>LOEQ01003264.1:81669-91823 GCA_001685075.1 Bramus lutescens | reverse complement strand
AAAGCCTCAGGAGGCAGTAGCTCAGCCTTTTAGTAGATGGGACCAAACCATATGGGTGTGGATCTGTGAGAAATTGACAAGTTGGTGTCATGGTCCAGTTGAGCCAAACTATGAGCAGCTGCACACCAGAGGGGTAATTCAGCTGTGGAGGGGAGGGAGAAGGCCATAGGAGGGGGTTTGGATAGGGCCTGGCAATGGTGTGGACTCAGGCCCCACATTGAGCACCATTTCTTGATGTATAAAAGAGTTCCACAACAACCCAGAATGGAGTATAACTAAGGTGTTTGGGAATAAACTTACCGAAAGGGTAGCAATCTGCAACCTTTTGTGTGCACTAGGAACTGGAACTAAATCCAGCAGCCAAGTGGCCCATGTACATTTTTCATCTGCATTTACAGTACATGAGACCATGCCCAAAGTGGACCAGTATCTTAAAGGCTATTGGCTGAAGGGGTATCCACAGCACATCTGCTGTCTCCTACTGGAAAATCCTCTACCTCTCATTGGACCATTTATCACTTCCTATGTCTACATTCTACCTTCAATGGAGTATCTGTTCCTTCCAAAGGACTGCCTATTGGCATTTCCTGCTCAGAGGGGCATCTTTCACCCTTGAACATTTTGAATAAATAACCTGATTTTTTTATGGATCTTCATCTGCTTATAATTTTACTCAAATTCAATGAGAGTAGCATTTATGTCCCTAGGAAAGTATTGGCATTCATAGAGAAACTGGGACATTAAACTTGATACATAATAGATTTTAAAAGTTAATTCTGTTAACAGAAACTAAGAACTTTATTTGATATCTCTGAGGTTATTATAGCAAATAATTCAGAGATTCCCTATAGCTTTAAATGTAGATGTCAAAGACTGGTTTAACTTTTTCTCGCCTGATACGGGCACTTAGTAGAGCATGTTAAAGTCACAGTAAAGTGGGGCTATTTCCTGGCCAACCACTTTCTTTGTGCCTCTGTGGCTTTTCTTTCCCTATAACTTGGCCACGGTTGTTCTCTTTCTCAGAGCCTGCCACTCACTTCAGTGCTGTCTATTGGGCTCTTCCTACCTGGTCTTTTGCCACCAACACATATAATCCATTTGCATCATTGGACAGCTCATATGAGTGCTAACTTCCATTTAGATGAGAAACACTTTGGAGGAAGCCAGGGACATATCTGTATGGCTGTCTGCTTTGAGTCTTACACAATTGTGCAAATAATCTTGTTTGGGGTTTGGGAATAGGGGACAATATTTGTTGTCAATATTTAACCAGCTGAAGCAAGTTTATAAGCATGTGAGACACATACTGGTTATGACTCACTCACCTTTTTGAAGTATCTTATTTCCTATTTGCCTGTTTATGTAAAGTCTGGCATGTTATTAAAGGAAGGAATCCAAGGAATGATGTAGATTTTACATAGAAAATAATATCCAAAGTATGTGCCATTCAAGCAGTGATAATGATGAAGGGTTTTTTTTGTTTGCTTGATTGTTTGTTTGTTTGTTGAGACTAACAATTTCTGTGAGCACTTTATGTAACATTTAAACTCTTTGCTTTGTTGATTTATTTAGTTACTAAATCCAAAAGAGGCTGTTTGGTGTATGAAGTAAATGACATATTTTTACAAAGTTTTCTGTATGACCATTGTAATATCCTTCATCTCATGAACCTTTAAAATGACTAATTTTATGTCTGTTTATCATCTAGTGTGTATATCATCTAGTCCATATTCTCTAACATCTATAATTCTAATTTAAAATATTTACCTAACATTGACCTATTACGTATTGTTCTAATCTGCCATCCACTTATCTTTCATCTATATAAATTACTAACACCTAAAAGTAACAGAAATTCTTATTTTATCATTTTATAGCTTAGGTATACTCATTTAGTAAAAACTTTTAATGTGATTTCAAAGAAAGATTGAATTTTGCTATGTTATGGAAAAATACAGGTGTCCATCTAGAACATCTAAAACCACTAGTTCCTCCATGGCCATTAGAATTTTTAAATAGTTTAAGGTCCCTTTATGAATTAATATGATTTTAAAGTGTTTATTACTTTGGATGTCATCAATAAACATGACCAGAACCCATCTCAGAATTCTCCTCGTAGCCAATCAAGATTTGAGCTTCTGTCTTGTGTCCTGTGCGCCAACAGTTCACTCGTGCCTTGTTAGGCTTTTGTTCTGCACGTCTCTTACTTCATGGGATTGTTTTCCAGAGTTGTCGGAGTGATGCTGTCCTTGACATGGAAGTTCTCTTGGGTTTTGAGGTGTTAGGAAACATCAATTGAGATGCAGGTATCTCCACATCTTCACTAAGCAGCAGCTCTCACTTTCCACATCAGGATTTCAAAATTTCAAATGGAGAGCAAGTACTGAGACACACTCACTACCACACCCTGCCATTTTCAGTAGAATCTCTGTTTCCTCCACAGGGAGCACAGTGAACATAACAAAGCAGTTACTTGAATTTCTACATCTATTCAAGTTTGGACTCCAAAAATTGATTTTTGTGTTGAAAGTCAACTTGTAAGATAGTGATGAAAAGTTGCAAAGCATATCATACCAATCAACATATCACTGGGTAGAGTTTGAATTGCTCTTTGCTAATGACTGTATTGCAGGCTCAGGATTATCCTGGTGGCTACCAGGATCATACCAACACTCAGAATGCAACTGTGCAGCAAACAGGAAGGATGACTTATCCCACTATTGAAAAGATCTCTGTCCCCTAAAGATTAATTTATCACAAATGTTTCTTTACTTTAGTTACATACTTCACATTTATCGACATCTTTTAGGCAATGATTTTCTTAGGCAAATAATTTTCAATTTTTCAATAGAATTGAGAAAATTTATGAAATAAGCTTTGTCATGTTAATTCTCTGCAAGGATGCAGCTCCTTCTTCTTTTCACAGCTTCAACATAACTTTCATAGCTCCAACTTCCACCAGCTGTGAACCTTTATTCTGTGCATACAACAAGCTGTGGATGACTGATTGCCAAGCTGAAGCACTGGTCTCACCAAGGAAGCCTACCTACTGCTGCTGTCTGAACTCAGCTTCCTAGGTCAGTCTCATGGGCAGCAGATATGCTTAGCACAGGTACCACATGCACACATGCCCCTTACTCCCAATTCATATCTCCAACTTCCACCAGCTGTGAACTTTTATTCTGTGCATACAACAAGCTGTGGATGACTGATTGCCAAGCTGAAGCACTGGTCTCACCAAGGAAGCCTACCTACTGCTGCTGTCTGAACTCAGCTTCCTAGGTCAGTCTCATGGGCAGCAGATATGCTTAGCACAGGTACCACATGCACACATGCCCCTTACTCCCAANTTTATTCTGTGCATACAACAAGCTGTGGATGACTGATTGCCAAGCTGAAGCACTGGTCTCACCAAGGAAGCCTACCTACTGCTGCTGTCTGAACTCAGCTTCCTAGGTCAGTCTCATGGGCAGCAGATATGCTTAGCACAGGTACCACATGCACACATGCCCCTTACTCCCAAACTAGCTATTACCATCCATATCTGCAACATTCACTTGAACCTTATATATAGTAAGAATGAAATCTCTAGGCATTCCATATCCTGAATGTCTTCAGCCTAGGTTATTGCTTTGATTTATCCATTTAAGTGACTTTCCTTAGAGCTCCCAGTGATTTCTGCTTTGACAGGTTCATAGTGGTGAATTCCCTGTTCCTCTTACCCTCTGGCTATCAGAAACATCTGCTACATCAGAATCTCTGCTTCAAAGACTTCCCTTGACTTCAGCCACTCCTCTTCTCTACTTTTCAGTCTTTAAGCTGGGTTTGCTTTGTGATTTCTAAACATTTGCAGGTCCTGTGTATGCCTCATTTCTACTCACGTAGCTCCATCCGTTCTGTTTATTTCATGGATGACAACAATCCTCTCCTTAGGTTAAGAGTCCATGGACATCTGCATTTCAGTGACTTAATAACTCTTACAGTCTTCAATGTCCCAAACCAGAGTTTTGTTTCTCCTTCAGGGCTGCGTCTTTTTCAGCATAACACTACATGTAGTGACACCTTCATTCTCCCAGGCTGCTGTATCAGACACTTCCCCTTCTAGTGAATGTTTTCTCCCTCTTATTGACCTACATGGATGCCATGTCTCCATCACAAATTCCACATTCCCAACTAAGCCCCTTCAGAAGTACATCCCTGTGCCCCAATTATGGACTCTCTATAATATCATTGGTTTATTTGGGTTCCAGCTCATATGACATTTTCTCAGCTTTTCTTCAACCAGAAACACAATGCGGGAATCCTTTTCATACTTTAGTCCTCTTTCTATCATATCATTCGTCATAATAATGAGAGTTAATAATACAACTTTACATTTGTATTTTTGTATTTTCTTACAAAAGTGCAAACATCACAAAGGCCTTTATAACTAATATATTTAAAATAAAGTAAGATTTTTTATAAAATTTCTCGGTAATTGTATTCAATGTCATGCATATGAGATATGATCAGATGTACCTAAACATAGGTATTCAAGCACACACCTCAGATTTGTCGTCAGAAATTGTCGATGGTCACTGACTATAGGGAAAGTACCCTCAACTAAAGCCAGGCTTCTTTGTCTAATAATATCAAGTGCTACAGTCTGTTCATGTCAGTTTTCACATGGGCTTCCCTTTATTCTCATTTACTTTGCACAACCTGCCTCGTACTGTTTCCATTTAAGAGAATGCATAACTCATCATCAGTATCCTTAGAGGAAATCAAACAAAAAAGGCTAAGTCTTTTTGAAACCAGGCAAAATCTCAAACGACACTTATTCACTTAATTACTGCTCACTTATTCATATTTGATGAAATGTATCTTGGAAATTTATAGATGTATCAATATAGCATATACTCAGACACATAGAGATTGGTTAGAAATATATTTTCCATTTCCAATGTGTGCAGCAATCACAGAATCAAAGCTGCCACCAACATTAATTAGTTCATGATATTAGAAAGCAACTGTTTCTTTAACATTGTAGAGAAATAATATTTTGAAAATAGTCATTGAGAAATCATTTTAGTTTATAACAGTATTTGACTTCTTTGCAAGAGTATAATGAAAACTTTCCTTATCAGACTGTTTCCATTCCCTTTCTTATTAGTTATTTTATTTGTTTGTATTATTTCATAAACCAATCGCTATGGCCAGACACTTACTCCATTATAATTACTGTAGCTTAAGAATGCTCTACTTAGAATAAGATTACAAGTAAATTACAGACATGAGCCACACTTAAATTGACTTAATATGACAACTGGATGACATTCACCAGGTCTGTACTACTTGGTGGGCACAAGATACTACATGATACAATTTTAGTCTTAGCTCCGAGGCTTAAATTAGTCTGCGTCTTATGTGATTCTGGGAAAAGTGATTCTTAGAGGCTAACCCCTGCCAACAGTATTTCCCACTTTAATTAGCAATGCCTTGTGGATCTGAGTGCATTTGCCAGATGCTGTGCTTGTCCACATCCGTGTAAATCTGCTTTCAATAGCATTAAATATAAATTTTACTCTTTAATGCACTAATCTCTAAGAGAAAGTTCTGAGTTTATGCCAGCAAAGTATTAGCTATTTCCACTATTATGTATGTTTTATTTTTATAGTAGATGGTTTTAAAAATAACAATAAAAATATACAACAGGTAAGAAAATGCTTTGATAAAGAGCTTCTATGCCATGGCAATTCATTTTTCTATATTTTATATATTAGTATTTTCCCCCTCCTATAGTTAAATATAGTTACCTTTAAAATGGCGCAGTTTCTATAAATACCACACCATGCATGTTATAATCACAGACATTATAACCTTGAATGTATGTAGGTGGAGGCTGCTTGTTCATTCCCAGCCACTCATACCTGAAATAATCACATAGAAACTATATTAATTAAAACACTGCTTGGCCTATTAGCTGATATTTCTTATTAACTAACTTTTACATCTTAAATTCACCCATTTCTATTTTGTATTTTACCATGAGGTTCGTGGTTTACCAGTAAGGTTTCCGCTGGGGGCTCGTGTCTTTCTCCTTCAGCAGCTACATGGTGTCTCCCTGACTCCACCTACTTTTTCCCAGCATCCCCTATCTCTATTCTGCCCTGTCATAGGCCAAAGTAGCTTTATTCATTAACTAANATATATACAGAAGGACTTTCCACATCAAACATGTCTATGGCAACCATGATATTCACCTGGAACCACTTCTTTATAATTAGGTTTATGGAAAATTCAGAAATACCAACAGAAATAAAGTATTGTGCAAGTATTCTCTTTTCCTTCTATTTGTGTCTGTAAGACCAGTGTGTATACTTTTAGTATGTAAGGACTCTCATGGGAAGTTATGTCAATCTCAGTGTTGCTCAAAAGACAAACAGCTATTTTTACCAAGAGCTGGTTTAGAAGATTGTCTAGAATCCTCTTTAAACCTCAAAAGCATAGAAAAGGCATGAATAAACACACTTCAGTAGCAGAGGAAACTGGAAGTTTTGTAGCATGTTGAAACATGCCCTCAGGGTTGAAAAATTAGAGTATGTATTAACACTTCGGGCAAAAGAAGCAACCAGAATGCCGAGGACTGCCAGATGTGCATTCTGGATTTATACTGGGGCTTTTGGTACACACAGGAATGAATTTCTGAATAAATTTATATTTTATGATATTCTTATTCTGTCTAGTAAGTATGTGGCAGTTCTGACAGCTATTTTTTGAGAAAATAATGACTAGACGTATCACTGAAATTTGCACCTATGGATCCTAGGTTCATATGTTATCTTTACAGATAGCCTGCATATTACAGATACAGAATTTCTACCTCCCCCATCCTTGGGGTTCAGCATATCACAATTAAGATGGTGTACTCATTGCAGACTTAATATTTCCCCCCACAAAAAATACTAAAACCTATTCAGACAATGTATGCTTATGAAAACAGGGTTTAGAGAGCATGATGATAATGATACTAGGATTCTGAACATAGAGTTGATATCAAATTGATTGGCTTTCACCTGGCAGGCCAAAGCATGAACGGTTTCAAATTGGCACCAGGATCAGAATAATGCAAGCAGCTCTTTAGTCAACATTGTCTGTTGTGTCTAAGGAGGAAGCAGGAGGATGGGTATAGTCTGTGAAAGATGTGCACACATAAGGGATATTTGGACTAGACTAATCCAATGAAAGAGGACTAGAAAGATGGCTCAGTGGTTAAGAGCACTGTCTGCTCTTCCAATGGTCCTGAGTTCAATTCCCAGCAACCATATGGTGGCTCACAACCATGTTATGAGACCTGGTGCCCTCTTGAGGAAGAGACCTTGTCAATCATCCCCATCAACTTAGACCATAAAATCCAATATGGACAAGTTCAACAGATGGGCTGCCCATGCATGCTTCTGCATTGCCAGGGCATAAATTTCATTTCATTTTTCAATATAATGAAACTTAAGTAATAATAATTCAATTACAACTATGAGGATTAGCTATTTATATAATAGATGCTTATTCTATATTTTTTAATGCAAGATAAAATGAAAACCATGGTTTGTAATTCCTAGGACAAAGTCAGTATTAGTTGAAATTCAGGAGCTTCTTGTTCTTAGATTTTTCTCAATGTCTCCCTAAACTTCCAATTAACTCAAGTAAATATCAGACCACATGTAATGAAGAATACATGGAGCTATGGGACTATTCTTGCTCAGTAGTTATAGTGCTTACCACAGAAACATGAAGACCAGAGTTGAGATCCCTGAGATCCATGCAAGTGCCAGGAAAAATGGTGGTGGTCTTTCTGTTATTCCTGGCTCGGAAAGTGGAGGTGATGGATCCCCAAGCCTGATGGATATCAAGGCTAGTCAATTGACAAGCTCTGGGTTTGATAGAGAGATTAAAGGGAAATAATCATTGAGGATGATGACAATATCAGCTTTGAACCTCCACACGCATGTACACACATGCACAAATGTGTTCACACACAAGTATGTATACATATACACATGTATAGACACATGTACACCACATTTGCACATGAAAATGGAAAAGGGATTCTAAAAATGCAACCAAATACATACCAGCATCACAATTGCCTCTGATTTCTCTTGTTCATAGTTTAAAGAATTTTATTTGTGTTTACAAAGTAACACTAGACTTTACTGTGGAGACGTATTGCAGCGGCTGGGTAGGTAAGGACAAGAGGCTGTAATGTTCGGCTTTATCAGTTCTTCCCTTCAGTGAATCATCATCCTCATTAAAACTGTTGCTCCAAACTCATTGCTAAGATCTGATTCATCTTTACCCGAGGGCCTCAGAGTAATGACGTCCACATCTTAAGGCTTCCCAGAAGCCCTTTACATCCACATATAATGGCTGGTTCTGATCTAATCGCATCTCAGAAAGTAGACTGAGAAGTTTCTGGCCATTAATTTGCATGGAGTTAATACTTTTTAATGGTTTAGTTCTAAGGGAAATATCTTGCTGACTCATGAAAACTTGTGGATTTTTTTTTCATAGTTTTGGAAGTTAAGCAGCATACTTTAGGAATGGTAATTAAATGTTGAACATCTGAACTTCAGCAATGATTCTGTAGGAAAAGCACTCTTTAAACAGGTGATCAGAGCTAATTAATTGGTAAAAGACTATAATTCAAGCTTCCATTATGTTTTGTCTCAGTCTTTCATTTTTTCTGAAAAATTCTCCTTAATATAAAGAATTCTTTTTGTCATTTCCAATACTCTCACCATTTCAAATATATTAAATAAGTATTTGCATATTCTGGCTTATGTTACCTTATAAATTGAGAATCAATTTACCTAAAGACCCAGTGATACCACTCCTGGGCATATACCCAAAGTATACTCAGGCATACTACAAGAACACTTGCTGAAAGAGTCTTAAAAATACAAGATTATCACATTAGAAAGGGCTTAGAAATAATTGCATGCTGACATCAAGAAGAAAATTGACATATTTTCATTGATTCCAAAATTAAATGGCCCAATAAAATGTCATATTTTATGAAACCTAACTGAGAGTATTTTATACCTATTTTCTAGTTGTGTTCCAAGCTTTTCGTAATGAATATAAGGATGTTTGAATTTGTTCATAATAAATATGTATAGCAATGCAAACAAATTTGTACTTTATATGAAGTCTGCACTATCCCCATGTTTGTTCCAACAGTAGGTTATGAACATCTCTGAGGCAGCATGCTTTACTCAGGACTGACTCAGTAGCTTCCTTGGCAAGTGTTACTGAAATAATTATTTTAAATTGCACATTTATGTACATGTGCACATGATTAACACACATGTGTGCATGATCCCGCCGTCTCTGTCTCTCTCTCTGTCTCTCTCTCACACACATACAGAAAGAGAGAGAGAGAGAGAGAGAGAGAGAGAGAGAGAGAGAGAGAGAGAGATGTAACCACAGAGAATTTGTTTCAGCTAATGGAAACTAGATCATAGCATAAAAGTGTAAATTTGGCTTTGGAAAGTCATAGGTCATTAAGAGAATATCTACTTATAAAGAAGGCCTGAGGCTCTGTAATAACAGAATAAAATTCCCTTGCATGCATATATTTTTATGTTATGATTCCTCCGCCAGTGAGTAATGGACTGGTTTGGACACTTCTTTGTAAGTTAGGGACATATCCACACTCCTACTAAGGAAACTTTACCTATGTTTTCTTCATATTGCCGCTCACTTTGTTTTAGTTTTTGTATATTCTATTCTATAATTCCATGCATTGGACATACTTTAAATGTTATCTCTTGTGTCATGCAACCACAACATCTAATATAGATTTAATGTAGTTTGAAAATAGAATTGATTGAGGCTCTGTTTTAAATGCAACAGATGTGTTTCAAACACAACTTTGTGTGTTCAAATAAAATGTGGTGCTGTATAAAATCTTATCTCTTTAAAAATACAGGGTTCTTGATGGATTTTTAGGGCTTGTATTATTTTTTACAAAAGTTATTTTCCTAAGACAAATGATTCATCTTCCTGTAATTACAAGTAAAATTTGATCACTTCCTTTAGCATGGTTTTAAGATGAAGTGTAGATCTTCTCCCAATCAGTAGGTTGCCTTTTTGTCTTAATGACAGTGTCCTTT
>LOEQ01003264.1:67554-81514 GCA_001685075.1 Bramus lutescens | reverse complement strand
GTGTGTTCAGATTAATATTGAGGTTTTTAATCCATTTGGACTTGAGTTTTGTGCGTGGTTATAGACATGGATCTATTTTCATTCTTCTACAGGTTGACATCAAGTTAGATGAAGTGTAAAGTAATTTCTTCAAAACAACGCTTTTAAAGATTTAAAAATGCTATTTTCTTTATCTGTTAGGTGGTTATTTTAGTTATCATAATTGAGATATTTCTACATGCATCATAGTATATACAGCATATATATAACATTTTAGCATGGAAGTTAAAAAAACAGTACTTATTGAAGAAAATCAGAAGTATAATTGATTTAGCAAACTTTAGTAAAACCGAATTTTCTTAGTATCAATGGTACATGCTATTGCATGTATTGTACTTTCTTCTTCACTGATTTTGATCATCAGATGAATGTGTTTAGTTCTGGGCAGAATTTTGAAACTTTAAAGTTATAAAATTTCACTCAAATGCAGTATGTTAAGGACCTTACCTAAAGTTTATAGAAAAACAGTGAAAGGTGAAACACGAGTTATAAATTTTACACTTTTACTGAGACAGAATCATTGTGATCATTGATTAATTTCCATGGAACACAAAACAGAGATCAAGTTCAGAAGGGTTGTGGTATTTGATTCTACTCGATTAAAAAGGAGTAGTGTATAGGTTGGTCCCATTCATTCTGCTTATGTCACTTAGCAAACACATGGAATACATATTTCCTATTTTATTCATGCTAAATAAATAACTTTTATAAGGTATATACTTGCACTATAATAAACAAAGTCTTTCTATTTTGTTTCCCACTTTTCTGTCTTTAGTTTATATTTATAATATATAAACAGAACATTTAAGCATAATATGTTTATAATATTATAAACATAAAATATATTATATACTATATATAGCATTATCCAAATAGCTCTTTCAATTAGTATTTCCTAATATTATTGATGGCAGGTTTACCAGTAAAGGGTGTCTGTCTCCTCTGGCGGTTCCATGGAGTCTCCCTGACTCTGTCTACTTTCTCCTCTATGTCTGCTTGGAATTCCCACCTGGCTTTATTCTATTTTGTCTGGTGATAGACCCAAGAAGCCCAGACACATTCACAGCATACAGAAAGGAATCCCACATCAGTATGCCTTCCCTTTTTCTTCCAATATCT
Organism: Bramus lutescens; assembly: GCA_001685075.1. NCBI lineage: Eukaryota > Metazoa > Chordata > Mammalia > Rodentia > Cricetidae > Bramus > Bramus lutescens. Next base: position 80,356 of record LOEQ01003264.1, on the reverse strand, counting down.
CTTCCCCCTTTTTCTCACATCAGTTCCCTATATCTAGATGTTGTCTCAGATAAAAAACTGAATCAAGTAACTGACATCCCTGGGGCTGGAGAGATGACTCAGCAGTAAGGAACATTTATTGCTCTTTTACATGTTGATATAAGGCAGGATATCACACAGGACTTGCCTCTTTAGTGGGACATCCAAGCAGGAACCTGAAAACTTCCATATGAGTCATTATTCATTTCTTCATTCACATTTAATTCATCTGTTTTTCTAGGTGTTCTAAGCTCTGATTTAAAGTACTCTGCCCAGAATTTGCAAATAATAAACACTACTGTAGATACACTATCGACTCTTCCTAAAGAACACTGGTTAGTTTTAAGGTATTAGTTACAACAGAAGATTGTTTTCCTTCCATTTATGGCTAAATGCCACAGGTTCCACTAATTTACAATATAAGAAAATTGGCTATGAATATAAACCATCTCCCGCTACGACATCAATATAAAACGTGGGACTTTTGAGCTTGTAAATTTGTGGTAACCAGGTCAGGACCATGCTGTGTTTTCAGTCTTAAAATACAATTATGTTTCTATTTTTGTTAGCTGACTAGACCTAAAAGAAGACTCAGTGTTTATCTTTAGTTAATCTGTGTTTCTTAGGTTGTATAAACATCACCAAATAAAACTATCAGTTGCAATCTATCCTGGAATAATGATTAATTTTCAAGACAGCTGCAGTATTCTGAAGGCATGTCCTGGTAATATTAGTCCTCCCCTAGGCTCCCCTTTAAGAGCCCCACCTACTACCTTCACATTCATTGAGGAACACAGGGGACTCACAGCTGATGGGATGGGATGACCTCTTCTGACCTTCACAGGTACCCTAATTAGTGGCATACATTTGCACAGACACTACAAATACACAAAAGGAATGTAATTAAGATGAATCTTTTAAAAACTAAATCACATTTAATTATTGGGGGGGTACACACGTGCCATGGTTTAGGTCAGAGGAAAACTTTTGGAAGATGGTACATTTTTCTAGGCTGTGTCAGAGATCAGAAGTCTTGGGTATTTGACGGGCAAACTGCAGAAGGTCAGACTCCCTTGATGTTGTGGTGTTCCTTTGCTTCCTCTTGAGAACGGATATGGAGTGGCCTATCACCTTATGACAGTGCACTTCAGATTTGGTCTCAAGAAAACCAATGGTCCCTTTCATAGTGGTGAAGAGCAACGGCGTAAAGAAAAGTTAAGATTTCAAAAGTGGTATTTCTAGAATAGGGCTGGTGTCTAGTTTTGTTGCTGTTGCCCTTCCTACGGCCCTTACCCTTGATGAGAGCATGGGTTAAATGCTGAAGGGTGCATCTTTGATTTGCACTCAAACAGTAAAAGGTAAAGAGATGGTGTGCCTTGCTCGAAGACATGAACAGACTGCACTTGAACTTGTAGACATGCTGCAGAGGGCTAGCAAGCAGATTCTTAGGAAATTCAGATTTTGTACAAGGTTTTCCTTGGATTGTCGATTCTATGTGCAGTCTGATTTCACCTGTTACCATTACCAGAAGGGTAATGTGATACTGTAATTTTTTTGACAATGCTGGTTCTTTCATTTCATGTCATTTGTGACCTTTTAAACATCATTTGTAATAATGTTATTGAAGTTTTATATTCATTTGATTAATAGGTGCTATCCCTATTTGTTAATCCAGTAAAATGATTACATTATCATCATTGGTAGTTTCTACCTGCTGGAAAAGGAGGTGGTAACCCCCTGTAAGTTCTTGCTGGGAGAATGAATTCTGAGACTATGGAATGGTACAATAATGAGAATACTTTATTATTACTGTTATTCTGTAGAGAACACAATGTTAAATCCAAAAACATACATGTCCTCTAGAGAATAATTATAGTAAGGTATTTTAACCTCCAGTAAAAGATCAAATACCAAGCCTGAAACTTCTACCTCTCCTCTATAAGACTAAAACTCATTTGTGAAAGCTTCTATCCCCAGTATTTTGACAGGGTTTGAATGTTATGGCTAAAGTAAGTCGAACAATACCAGAGGGTTGAACACACTAATTAAATCACATCCTTACTAGAAAACGGATTGAAGTTTTTCAAAGCCCACTGGGTGCCTTTTAAACTCTGGGCACACTTTAGACTTCTCAGGCATAGCGATAACTGAAGAGTACTATCCTGGGAAAAGCTATGTATTGAGGACCTGGTATGAGTTTGTTAGAGACACAGGCCTGCCTTGGAGACGATGTTGAAAATCCTCTCTACTCATTTAGCGATGTACTGGGTTTTCACGTTTAGAAAGTTATTTTCTGCATTTCCAAAGACCTTAAAGCTACTAAAGAAGTAGTCTCGACCTAGAACATCTGATTTGTTTCAGCTGGTATCATGGTAAATTCCACTGCTTGGCACAATTCTTCTGGTTGGCACAATGTGGCACTAAGTATACAAGGTGCTCTCTAGTTCCTGAAGCACAGATTCTGTCAAAACTGCATTCTTGCCATGTTGCCATGTAGAGTCAGCTTTTCTCCATCTGTAGGGTGTCAGGTTTGCAGGGTAGATTGTAGCCTTCTTGCAGGTTGCTTGATGCAACACACTGATGTTTTTACAGGTAGATTGGAGATAAAGCAAATAGAAAGCAAGGAAGGAAGTGATAAAAACACAGATGTGCTGCATTTTCTTCATTCAGAAACAGCCAAGCATTCTCCTGAGCCCCTTTGCTTCCAGCTGAACATTAGTCTATCTTCTCTGGTGAATATGCATGATTTAGTGTGATGTGTTCTGAAGCGTTCAAAACCCTTCAACAAGCAACCCTGTACAGAGTCTCATATCAAAGGGGGCTATTTCTGGATCCACAATGGGACCAGCGGCTGGGATCATTTTAAAGTGATGACCTGTAAGGTCGTGTTCATCTTGAAAGCTTTTAAGTGAAACTAAATTGATTTGAGTCGGACATAAAACAATATAATATCAGCCTGAAGAGCAACAAACTCAAAGTTCACCAGGGAGCAGAGACATTGTGTGGGCAGAATTGGGGCCTACAAAGGAAGACAACTGCTTCTTTCCGACCTGGGCTAGGATGTTTCTTTTGCTTTCATTGCTTCTTAAGGATGTCATTGCAGTATCTTCTCACCCATCCACTAGTTTTGAGGTTTTGGTTCTTCCCTTAACTCTTTTAACTCCTGGAGATAAAACCCAGAATGCTGGCCATGCTGTACAAGTGCTCAGCTGCTGAGGGCATCCTTAGCCCTTTTTGTAGATTTTGTTTTTCATTGTTAACATCATTTTTGTTTTCTTTGTAATGTTATGTTTGGAAAAGAAATGTTAGCACCATTGCCTTCCAACATTGAAAGAAAATTGCAGAACACCAACAAAGGGGTGGAATGGCTCCAGAGTGTGGCAGATTGAAAGGAATTCCCTACCTCCCTGTTCCCTGGGATATTACCCCAGACTTCTCTGTGATGGAATGGCTATGGATAGATTGCAGTTCAAACTCCATGGACTTCTAATTCCTGTACCATCCTGCAAGCAGAGGTTTGTAGCAAAGATTTGTACTGAGCCCTCCACCCCGCTTTTCTGGGACTGAGAAAGACAGTAATAATGCATTTCTGATGATATATGGAACAAACACATGAGCCACACCTGGACACAGGAGTCTAGATGTTGAGTGGCAGAGTTTCAAAGCTGACATATTGGTTCTCATGCCAATCGAGCCACTGTCTTGAGCATGCATTTATGTTTGCCTAACGGCACGGTGTTTAGGACAGTTTGATAGGGAGTGCATTATGTCCACTTAATTTTAGTGAAAGCAACAGCTTCTATTTAGTTTCTGCAAAGCCATGTAACTGGATGATGCACTCAGATTAAAATAAAATTCATACTCTTTTATCTCATTCCTCTGTAGCACAGCCGAGAATTATATATAAATGGTCCAGAACAAAGGAAGCTCCTGTTCCCTCTTATGGAAACCAGAAAGAAGAAAATGTCTTTGACATTTGCCACATACTTTCAGAACACTTTGAGGTCTCTTTAACATATTTCAATAAGCTCCATGTGATCCAGAATGGTAAAAAATCAATACTATAAGATTCGTGTAAATGAAGTATCAACACTATCACATAGCATAAAATTGTGTGCCCCCTGCTTAGGCTTATCTAAGCTGGTCTGGTGGAGAGAATCCTAAACGTGGTGAGCATTGCAGGACCTCATGTGATCTCTGGGAACCCTTCACCACCATAAAGGGGACTAAAAGAGTATCCCAACTCTGTGCCATCACAGGAGATTCTGGACCTAGCCTACATCTTTACGCAGCCTCCCTGAGAGGTTGTGCACCAGGTGATCTCCTTAGAGAGCCCTGCCCCGTGCCTCTAGATAACCACAGCCTCCTCAGATTGCTTGTCCCCATGGCTTGACTCACTGAGCCCTTCTGTTTCTTGTCCTTGGTAACATTTGGGTCTGAAACACTGTGAATCCAAGAAGCTGAATTTAGATTTCCACTTGGCCACAATCTATAATGTTTTATTTTGTGTAATTTGGTGTAGATAATTTTCTCAGTTTATAAGGAAATTCGGTACATTGTCTTTTAGAAATATTTTCAATGTGTTAATTAACTAATGACCTCTCAATACATCATTCTTTCTCTTTCTAACTTGCCGGGGCATTGGAAAGTAAAGCATAGGAATTAAAATGCACCTAAATGCTTAGGAAGGCATTGCAATAAAAATTGCTGGCTTTTTCCTCTTTGTTTTGGCATAGGTTAATACAATCTCCAATTACTATACCATAAGTAATAACCCTTTCATGATGGTTTTCCCCATTTGATCCCTTATGGTTCATTTTCATTAAAAACTCATGTGAAAAATGAACCAACGATAATCCATCCCAGAGAATTGTATACTTGATTGTTGAATGACACGGGGAAAACCACATACTAAGTTAGACTGATTAGAATTTCATTTAGCCCCTCCCTGTGTCTCGGGTTTCAAGTCAGCATGCTTTTAATGTTGTTCATGTACTGACTTCCCAACCATCTTGCTTGCCAATACAAGTTCTGCTAATAAACTTCTGTACAAATTCATGTCTGGGAAGGGTTCCATTGTGTTAGCCACGAGTGTTACTTGGTAGTGGATGGTGTGACATAGGTAACTAACTATGAAGTCTTTAAAGTTTTTCTCTGTGCCCTGACAGTTTTGTTTTCCTATAGCTGATAATGAACATGTCAAATGTGTTTTTTCTGCTTCCTGTTTTTTCAGCTCAGCCTTGAGTGAAATTTGACAGAAGATGTTCCCACAGTGGACTCTATGGAAATGTTTACCCCATGGGATCATCATCGCCTTGCTCTTGGCAGTCAGCTGGGGCCAGTATGATGATGGTAAGTCTGCCTTTACTCTGATCTCTATAGTTAAACAAGGCATCTTTCTGGTAATGAATATTGGTTTGTAGATATTTTCAAAGGATAGACGTTCTTTGTAGAAACTTAAGTGGATGAACTTGCGAAAGTGATGGTAGATATTTTTGACGCTCTGTAAAGATTGCAGTGTGTAGAAAATTCAACATAAAACCTCCATTTGAATACTTACTAAGGGAGTGCTAACTTGCTTTGAAAAACATCAAATCCTACTAATGCCTTTGAATGTAGTCTTCAATAAAGCCAGCAATATGATGCACAGCCCGTTCTTCCATTAGTCAAAAGTCTGTATCGGACAATAAGACATGCTATAAGTGGTTTGTGGGCTGGTGCCACCACTGCACATTGCTTTATTAGATTCCTTGTGATTTTGTTTAGGAAGAGAAAATGTCAAATACTTGGTAATTGATTTCTTAAGTCATTCCATAATAGCAAATCATTTTATTAAAAATGAATAAATTACCTTAAGTATCTCTCATAAGATTCATTACATTAGGTCTGCAGTGACCAAAATATGCTTGGACTAGTGTCTCAGTATAAGAGTGATGACTTTCAAATACCACACAATGAGAATTAGAATATTCATGTGAGATATACATATGAATGGTATATTTATATATGATGCACATATGGGCAAATTTCCCCTTGGAATTTTACTACCTAAGAATATGTGTATTTCTTTAACTTCCTGTTGCTTTTATTGATGTTTATTCAGCATAGAAAAAAATAAACCTCTTGTCTCAGCCTCTTCCTTTTTCACCTGTTACCTGGTTAAGTTCAGTAGCGGCAAAAGTGTGAAATTCCTTTGTACTCTGCCTAACTAAATTGACATACCCAATGATAAATGAATTAGTTTGAAACTTTCTAAATATGTTCAGGTTGTTTACACATTAAGTTACCTTTGGTCCTCGGTATTTGCAGCAGTGAATATCTTTTGGGATTGAAGGACAAGTCATAATGTTTATTCATAAAATCAGAAGATTTATCCGGGACTGGTCCCACTAATTAGCATTCTGTTTATGTCAAGAACATCTAAATTAAATGTTCACACTTTTTCCTTTAGTGGAAAATTTAAATATCCAGTCAAAAAATGAATTTTAAAAAGTAGTAATAAGTAGACAGCTGCGTAGAATTTAAAAAATACAGTTTAAGAGGCATTCAAGTATACTGAGGGAACACATTTTAATTGAGCTCTCAGTAACAAATCAGTGTGCCCATATTTATTTCATAAAACATTCTATTCTTATTCATATTTAACAGTGATATTGAGCAGACAAACCATTTCTCACGTTCTGCGTTCATAAAACAAACACTTTAGGAAGCTAATTTGTGTAATCAGATGAAGCCACCCATGTTTAAACCATAATGCGTTCAATGGGATTTCATTCCTAAGTTCATTAGAGCTCTTGCTCTTTTCTCAACAGCCTTGGGCTATCTCAACTACAAGATTGTGTGGCCACTGTCTCTTATTGTCTAGTTAAGGCCCTGAAGGACAGTGGAACATTGGCCCTTTCCCGGCCTGCCAATGGCAAGGCTAGAGCTTAAAGATTTCAAGTCAGCTGTCTAGATCAGCCCCTGCAGCCTTCTCAGATCACTCCTAGATGTGAGTGAATCCGTTTTAGGAAGGGACCAATGTGGTGGCCTGGTGGTCCAAGAAATAATGCAGGTCCCTGGGTTCTGCAGGTGTTTGCCAATGCTTTGCAGAAAGTATCAAAGCTGAATGTGTGCCTCAGTATCCCTCTGAGGTCATGCTCAAGGGATATAGAGGCTGAAGGGTCTAGTATGTCCTTCTATCCCCAATACCTCAGAGTTTTAAAATCTGAAAACACCTAATTTTTTGTTTGTTTGTTTCTAAAATATTTTCCAAGGAATTCATTTCGTCCATATGGCCTTTAGTTTTTTCTACTCTAAGCTCATACCTTGAATACTTCATATTTTTCTAAACAGTGCAGTAACCAGCTCTCACTGTCAACATACATGCGGTGGAAAACAAAAATAAAAAGAGACAGAGTAGAAAATTTTGTGTTCTGATAAACGTACAAGCACCTGCTGTACTCAGGACATATTGTATCTGCTCACACATGCCATTTCCACGATTCTGGAAAAGTGCCAGCCTGTTGCCAGTAATTCAGGCATTCTCTCTACTCTGTTGAATTACGGGATTGAAAAGTCTGACTCAACGTTCCATCTGTGTGATGCAATTAAAAATGATCATGGATGTGATGGTATCTTTGTGGTTCTGAGATTAGAAAAGCGGATATATTTGAATAATCACATCGTAGTCTGATAAAAAAAACATTTTTATTGTAGTATAAATTGAAATAGAACCAAACTTTAATTGTAATCTTACTTGGCTCAGAGATCCAAGTATTGCATGATAGCCTGACCATTCTTAGCTGGATCTTTCTGGGCCAGTGTGGGTTTTCTTCCCACCAGTTCCCAAATCCTCTTAAGCTCTACAATTCGGTTTTCCTCACACTCTGGTGAAAATGCATTTCTAAAGCCTCCAGTGGCTCCCATGTTGGACAAATCCTGTAATTCCCTAGCATTTCAGTAAGTAGGGTTATCGATCCACTATACCAATGACTTTATTGCTTTCTGGGTTCTTTGCATTGACCTTTCCAAAGTGTCTGACTATTAACCTTCTGTGCCATTTTCTCAAAATACTCAACCTGTCCCTCCTTTCTGATTTGGAAATCATCCCATTCTTGGGTATAATTCTCTAAAGAGTCATATATCATAATCACCAACACAGATATCTTACAACTGAACAAGGTCCTGTTCTTGACCATTATTTTTTCCCCTGCTTCCCTTACACTAAGCCTACAGATGCTTTCAACTGTTCCTACTCTGCCTGACAAACTCTACAAGAACAGGTTTTTAATTAACACTTGTTTGAGTCTTAAACTCTGGGAAACAAAAGCAATGCACCCCATGAAACCTAGTAGACTAAGCATGAATAATACATAATTTCCATAATAATAGAAGTGGGAATGGTGTGTATATTTTAGGGAAATAGAATCTGTTGAATTTGGAATGCAGTTAGTCACAAAATGATGTCTCATGCCTCATGGAATTAACTTGCGTTCAAAAGACGTAGAGCATTATATGAATTATACTTTTAATGCATAATGATTCATGTGTATGTGTGTTATCAGTTCTTGGAAAAAAATAGGGGAGATACTGAATATAACATAATTAAGGCTATACAAGATTCTTTTGTTTGTAGTATTAATTAAGATTCTTAGTGGTAGATTGAAAACTAAGCAGATTTTGCCATTTGATTATGAAGTTAGTGCATTGCTACAGGACATAGGAGAACCTACAAACTGGAAACAGATATGACACCAATGTCATAGACCGGACTACACGCAGAAAATTTTATTTTATCTTTTTTCCTACTCTAGAGGGAATAATTATGCACAATCCAAGTATGGCATGGTTGGCTTTCTTTGAGACCTTCTCCCTTTGGCTTGCAGAAAACCACCCCTCTTACACCTTTTCTACTGCCCACCCATGAGTGTTACAATCTCTCCCCCTGTGTCTTAATTTCTCTGTTGTTATCCATTTATAAGAACAACTGTCAGGTGGGATTAGGAGCCACTGTGAGAGTCTCTTCAGCCTCACTTCTGCAAAGACTCAGTCTCCTAGGGACAACATCCAGTTTCACATGTGAAGAGGACTAGTCGTACTTGACTAATTGACATACCTGCAAAGAGATTCTCAATAAGGAATTGTCCAGACTGAGGTAGCCTGTCTTGACCCTGTTAATTTATGTGTGAAGACTCGGCCTTAAAGTGAAAGCAATCATTTCCTGGTTTGAGGGCATGGACTGTGTGCGTACACGTGCCTCTGTGTGTGTGTGTGTTTATAAGTTGTAGTTACATACGCATTCATTTTTTCTCAGTTCTTGACTGTGGTTGTGATGCAACTAGCTACGTCAAGCTCCTGATTCCTTGACATCCTGGAATTATTTTAGCTACCCAGGGATTATTAATTAAAATAAACCCACTGTCCCTTAGTTTGATCTTTTGTCTGCATATTTTATCACAGCAACAGAAAAGAAACTGGGATACAGAACAATGTTGTAGAAGGAGATTTTAGTAACTTTTAATCAGGAGTCCTGGGCCACACTCCCTAAAATATTGAAGAGAGCTTTTATAGCTGTCTGTGCCTTAAGGCAGTGAGAAATGACCATGATTTAGATACAAAATCTCTGGGACTTCAGGAAGGACATGATCACAGAGCATAAAAACTGGAAGACAGAGTAGCTGAAGCCTCTCAGAAAAAAAAGAAGGGAACAAGAAGTCCAGAGAGAAGCAGGCGTGAGGATGAGAAAATGGCCAGAGGCATGCTTTAGGGCACCTTGGTAGCCGGATGAGGAAGGGTTGCTCACACAAATATTCAGGGACTGCTCTTCAGTTTTCTCCCAACATTCATTCCCTTTTCCTAGGAATGCTTAGTCCTAGGTCCTTTGGTGAATACCTCAATAGACCTTGCTATGCCTTGAGTACAGGGTGTGTATTGTTTGCCATTTAAATTGTGTGACCCTCTTCATATTTGTTGCTTAGTATTCCCTTTTCAAATAAATACATAAATGAAAACTCCAGGTCTTTGTTATATCTCACATAATAAACAGTATTCTTGATAAATATCTAAGTTTCTCAGATGAACGACTTAAACATTGAGTTATTGGCGATGATGTTAGACCACCTGTGGATAGGAAACGGCGAGCAGGAGCAATGTATTACAGTTGGAACTTTACACAAGACCGTTTGCAGTTCTCAACTCTTGACCACGGAAGCAGCTTAAGAAGGCTATGCCTTGTAATTGGGTAAAATTGTAGCTGATGCTTCCATCTTCCCTAATAACTGATTCACTGGGCAAAGGTTCTCTTCTTCCTCCACTTGCTAATAGAGATCTGTGTTTGTGATGCCATTCCTAGGAAGATGCACACAAAAACCTCTTTAAACTAAATAAGAAACTAATCATAGACCAAATAAGAACAGCACTGAAGTCCCTATGAAGTGAAACACTGAATTTATTTTGGGTTATTTTGGGGAATATGGCAAGAGATGCTTACAAAAATGGGAATGACTCAGAAGCAGCGACATCACTGAAACTTTCCTCTAGACTGGACAACAGCTTACAAAAGCGGGGACCCTGGAACTTGCTTTATGACTTGTAGCCAAGCCAGGAGAGAATTCTCTTCCAGGTCATTCTGCTGGTCTCTGGTACTGTCAGGCAGCTTGGCTCATATGAGTCCCTTCAACAATTCTTTTGCTTATATAATCTTAGAGAAGGGAAGTCTTAGAAGATCTGATCCATTTCAGGGATTGCTTTGGAGCTGTTTCCTTCCTGAGTCTTACCAAGCAAGAATTACTTTAGAACTCTTAATGAGCTTTCTTGAAGGATGGAATGTTTCACCTCCCTCTCTTCCTGAGCCTGAAACCCTGTCTTTGTTTTAATTGGGGAGAGTCACAGTGCTGGTTCCTGGGCTCTGTGACCCAGTCCAAGATGCTAACCCCCTCCCCCGCTTGAGTTCAGACAGTTGCTCAGTGAAGATGACAGCCAGCTTAATGTCATTACGTATCTTTATTATATAATCATAATACTTCTGTGAGCTTCCAGACTAGACTTAGAACATAGCTAACAGTGTTTTAAATTTTGATTCCTGAGTCTTCTGTATACCCACAACGCAATTCTGATATTTCAGAGGAGAATATAATGTGAGACACGAGTTAGTAAAATGCTTGCCTCATCTTCACTCCAGTACAGAAAACATTTCTATTTATTATGTGTATAGCAGCTCTCTGATATATGCTGTTAGCATATTCTGGGTTATTTGTAGAACCCAAGCACCTTAGCATGTTTCATTCTATCCAGCTATTGTATACTTACATAATACATTCAACCTTCATAGTTCATAGTTATATAACATTTAATTTGTACAAGGTTCTGCATATTCTTGTAAATGTTTTTATGTGGCCTCTACGAGTCAAGTCCTCTTATAGATGTTACAGATCCAGCAGACAACAAAAGATCTCTCTCTCTCTCTCTCTCTCTCTCTCTCTCTCACACACACACACACACACATACACACACACACATACACACACATACTGCACATACACACACCCCTCAGGATGTTTGCTTCATTGGTGTGAAACACAATATACATAAAAATGGTACCATTTGCTAGTATCTCAAGGAGATTATATTAAATGTAAGGTGGGGTTACCTGTAAGGGGCTTAGAGCAGGGTTCAGCATAGGAGGTCATGGAAGTGGACAGTGCCTTGTAAGCAAATCTGGAAGCAAGGAGGAGAAAGCACAGAGATTTCCAGCAGCAATGCCTCAAGGGTGGAGAAAGCAAGCCAGAGAAGATCCTGGAGGTGGGAACATGTTCAGCATGTGTAAAGAACAGGACCAAGTGCATTATCCTGTATGGAATAGTGATGCGAAAGACAAGATCAGAGGGGTGAGGAGGGGAGTCAGATCCAGGAGCTGCCTCATGACTAATTGAAGGGCTTTGTGCTCTAGGCCGAGTAGAAAGAAAGCTCCTGGGGTATTGCAATCAGATGAATTAAACATTTCCACTCTTATTTTAACAAAATACTTTGGCCTTATGTGGAAAATCAATTACCAAGATCAGGGTGGACAGTGAGAAATTTATTAAAATCTTCCGGGCAAAAAGAGAAAGGTTGCCTACATTTTTTGTGACACCATGAGGGGAAAAGATATAAGGTTGACAGTGGAAAGTCCAATCGCAACTGTCATGGTATTTAGCCCACTGATCATAAAAGCAGTTCTGAATCTAAACATGTCCTATGTTCGGATGTTGGCATCCAGTATCATGAACATGCTAGTGTTTCCTGATGGGAACTATGCAATTGATGCATCTGCTACCATGCTGACTCACACAGAACGCATCAGCTTCTGAGTCCACAGCCTCATTATCTGGCTCTGTGGGGCTTATGGACAGGATGTAAGTTTCACTGCACAGAACGCTGAGAAAGGGGAGGCTGTGATTAGTCCCTACTGTACATCCATATATGTCAGCAGAAGTTTACATAAGTTTGGGGGATAACATGGGAATAAAGTATGCATTTGAATCTTTTGTAGGGTAAACAGAACCCTCACTTCTATTATCTGAGGGAATATGATCCTCAGAAAATACCAAAATACAGTGATGCACAGATTTCATATGTAAAGGGACAAAGTATAGGCATGTAGTCTAATCCTCCTGCATCCTACTAGGTATCTCTAGAATACTATAGTACATATAATATGTAACTGTTACTATTATTCTGTGTATTGGGAATAATAATACAAAAGAAATTCTATATCTGCTCAGTGGATAGAAATCTTTCTTTTACACATATGTAGTTTTTTTTT
>LOEQ01003264.1:45272-61864 GCA_001685075.1 Bramus lutescens | reverse complement strand
GAAAGAAAGAAAGAAAGAAAGAAAGAAAGAAAGAAAGAAAGAAAGAAAGCAGGACGTTGTCAATATTTTATATTTGTCTGAGCTCCCTCAACTTGAAAGAAATTATACTTAATCATGATAGAACAGCTCAGTGCTGTCTTGCACACACTTTGACGGAAGCTGTAGCTGTAACATGACAAGGACGTGTTTTCAATACTTGGGAAAGATGTATCCTAGCTCATGTGTGTCCACGTCTCTGTGTGTACCTATGTACGTGCAGGTGTGGGTGCGTGTGTGTTTGTGTACACGTGTATGGAGGACACTACCAGGTTCTGTTTCTCAAGGCTGTGCACTTCGGTTTTTTGTTTTTTTTCACAGAAATAACATGACTTTTTAAAATAAGTTGATTCAGATCAATTTCACATTTAGTAACTTAGAAAAACAAAGCCAGTGATTTCTGCTTTCATATGCAAAAGTAAATAATAGTTGGAGTGCGTGTAATTCACACTAAATATGTCTTAGAAAAGAAAATAAATGAATTTATTGAACGTTTTACAGGCAATATAAATATATTAACTTGAACTCACTGCATAAAATTATAGTGTCCCTGTATAAATTAAACTCATCAGTTAGCAATATCTATTAAGCATTCTGAAATTAGTTTTTAATGTGAAAACCTAGTATTTTTTTCTTTTGCTCTTTTGTCTTTCTTTTTTTTTTGCAAGGATGGGGATTATAATCAGCGAGTTTTTTATATTTTGGCAATGTTCTATTACATTACCTGGGAAATTCTTGAGCTTGCTTTAGGGCCAGGAAGGTCTTGAGTTTTGATCCTCTGGGGAAGTCTCTCAAGTAGGTTGTTTTCGATACAAAGTTTTATCTTTCTTTTTAATCCATATTTTTGACATAACAAATTATATTTAATTATTTAAATATACTAGATATTTGCATCAAATTTGCATGTGGTCCTTCTGTAAGAAACAAAATATTTTCGTCTATCTACTAAATCTGCATCAGGCTTATAAACCATTCTATTAGTTTTTTAAACACTCTGGCACATCTTAGCAATAGCCAGTAAGTTACTGATATTATTTCCATATATTCCACTGCCAACCAGGAACAGCACCTTGCCCCCTCACACACACATAGGTATACATTACCTATTAACCACCAACTGCACATCTAATGCAATCATTAGTATGCATGAGTATGCAATCATTGGTTTAATCAAAAAATATAAATTTTTTTACAAAGAGAAAGTACCTGGCATCCCCTTGACTTTGGTCCAAAAACAAAGCAAAACTTAAAGAACAGCAAAAAGCAAACTAAAATGTGTAAAAATCCAACCATGTATGTTATGTAAGTACTTTTAAAAGTGAAAGCACGGTGTAAACTGTCACATTCTATAGTTAATTTTTACTTGTTTTCTGAAATTCTTTCAGGATAATTAAATACATTATAAATGACAGGGCCTTATTAACACTTCTATGGCCCTAAGACAAATCTGAAGCAACATCCATTGTCTGAAAACAGATCCACAGTCCAAACCAAAAGAAAATGTTTTCCATCACTAAGGCAATCTATATTTTGTCATTTATAAATTACATTAAAAAACAAAGAATTTCTAATAAATAAATAAACAAGTTTTATAGATTCTCAGACAGTCCTTGGGACTACCCTTGTACTTCTGGATAGAATGAAACAGTATAGACTTATGTCAATCAAATGAAAGTTTATATTGATTACATCTAGCATCTCCAGGAAGTTTCTTTTGTGAGGATTGGGGATTGAATCCAGGCTGAGCATTGTAATAAGAAAATGTATTTTTTTCTGGTGTATATTGATGAATTTAGTTGAAGAAAAACATGTAAATATCATAGTATTTTACCTTTTCTTTTGCTTTTTGTGTTTTCTGACCTCAGACATATCTACTCTCAGAAACTTTTGCTTCTTGCCTTGTCACATAGATCATCCTCTTTCAAATGCTAATTCTATATGGATATTTTCTCAAGCAGGATGGGAAAGTTTAATATCTCTGGACTATTTTAGAATACCATAATCCTCTATGGAGTTGTTCATAATTCCAATAAATTCCTTATAACCTTATTAATCATCTTTATTAGAATAAAATATCTTGAAGACCTTGTTTGCTGGATGCAATGAAGGTCTCAGTTCAGCAGCTAAGTTGCAAACATTTTTAAGATCATTTTGTCCTGCAGTATAACTTGCTAAGTTATGCATATTGTAAGCTACTGCATAGACGTCTAAATTGTTCCAAAACTGGAAAAAATGAAGTGAACTCATCAACTGTGACTCCTTTTTCTTCACATTTACTGTAGCACACATTTTCTGAAAATATCAATGCATGTTCCACATACTGTAGAAGAACATGGGCTGAACTTCTACCCTGGCAGTGTTCTTTCTATCAGAGTAGGGAGGAATTCTGTTTCTAGAATTACTCTTTATAAATAACCATAAGTCCATAAACGCCTTCAAAGTTGAGCTCAGCTTTTTCTTTCTTTCTAAGAAAGTGGACCCAAATTGTAGTCACTGTTGCTAAGCTTGTGATTTTGTCAGCCCCAGGCTCATATAACAAGCACTTTACCCAGACATTTTCCCAGTCTACTAGTTTTTTGTTGCCTTTGATGTTGATGATTAGTTGGTTTTTGCTTTCTTTGTTTGTTTTTCTAAATAATTGCATTATGAGACTAGGAGGAGAATCTGTTTAAAACCTCTGAATTCACGCGTCTCCTGTATTCCATTGTGGTAGCTTTAGGTGTCAGGAGACTGCGAAGTTGGAGATGCCATGCTGACACTGGCCAGTCTTTAGAGCCTCAAATCATGCAGCGTTAATTGTGCATTATTTTTGCTAACACATAAAGGTTGCGCTCTGTATGGTATGATTTCAAATGCCCACAGATCCCTCCTGTGGACTGACCTGTCTCTGCTTCCTTTCCTCTATGTCACAGGAACCTGAAACAAGCTGAATTCATTTATAGGAGAGACCAATGTGTATGCATTACTGTTTCATAGGTTAACCTTGATAGCTTAAATTGAATTAATATATTAGAGAATTCTCAACCCATAATGCAGATATTTTTTCTTGAAAATGTAGAACTCATGAGGTTTTTATTTTTAACCTTCAGTTGTATGAAACACATTGAGTCTTTATTTGGAAAATGATCTTTATTACTTAATTTCCAGGTAATAAAGAATTTTAAGAACGTAAAGTCAGAGAATAATTTTGTCCTCCTATACATTTTTCTGACCCTATTTCTGTATGAACTTCTATAAGTAACATTAAAAACTACAGAATTTGACAATATTAAAATTCGTAGCAGCTATATGAATACAATACTGAAACACAGTATTTAATATCTATGTATAACAAGATTTTTTCAACCTGCTGAAAATATATAAAATCATTTGGTGTACCACAAAGCAATTTTTAATTCTGTATAAAAGTGGTAAGCATAGCTACGAATTTTGAAATTTAAACAGGGATGATGCTCTGAGGGTTTGGGCTTTTAAGTAACACAGGGCTTTCGTGATAGTGACTCAGGGGATGCCTGTGAAGAGTAAAAGCACACAGGGACCCTAGTACATCAGCCACTCAAGGTTATGTTTCTGCTTTTTTTCTCTATTTCCTCATTTTGATTTTTTTCTTTTATCTGATTAAGTATTCTCTAACAAATTTAGGATTTTAGCTATTATGAAATCCCCTGACTTGGCATACCATTCACTGCTGGTGGACCTAGCCACAATCTGAGGGTTTCATGGGGAAACATCTCCAAATGAGCTCTGAGTGAGTGATATTAATTATTAATCATCCAATTCATTTAGCAGTCGGCAGCTCTTTCCCTCAGCTTATTTACTGACTTACAATAGAGTCCAAGTGTAAAGGTAAAATGTAGACTGTCAAGCCTCATGTGTTGATAAATTAGAAGGTGGTTTGAAACTGAGAAGTTCATTTTTCACGAGACATTGTGCCATTCAAGTTCAAGCATCTCTTTCTTGATGTTCAGTTTACAAACTGTAGCATGGGGTCTCCCAGGAGGGAAGACTTAACTGCCATTAAGGGCGTGGAGAAAGTAGTTCCGTGTGGGTCAAGTCTTCTCAACGTTACCTGAAAAGGCCTGGTCTACAATCCTTCCTATGCATTGTAATTAGGGTTTCTATTGCTGCAAAGAGATACCATGACTACAGCAACTCTTAGAAAGGACAACATTTAATTGGGTGGCATGCTACCATTTCAGAGGTGTAATATGATGGCATGCAGGTGACATGGCACTCGAGAATGAGCTGAGAGTTCTACATCTTGTGGGCAATAAGAAGGAAACTGAGACACTGGGTGTGGTTTAGGCATGTATGAGACATCAAAGCCTACCTCCACAGTGACACACTTCCTCCAGCAAGAGCACACCCACTCCTACAAAGTCACACCTCCTAATTGTACCATTCCCTTTGGGGACCATCTTCTTTCAAACTACCCCAACATGTAAGGTCCTTTCACACTCAATTAGTTGTATAAACCTGGCTCATGTCTAGTTAAATATTTAAACCTGTTTCTGAAGTTCAAAATGAACTCACCTGGTATCATTAGTGTTCAACATAACCAGCCAACACACCCTGAATGTAATTACTTTAACAATGTGTTTCCTGAATTCTCAATACACCAGATAATCTGTTATCCCACAATATCATTTCTGCCTGATTGCAGCTTCATCCTAATTTTCAGGAATTGTAACCAGGATATATTGCATAGTAAGGGTGAGTTAGGATGAAAGCTCAGAAGGCTGACCAATCAGCAGGCCCTGAAAGATTTTCCTGTAACACCCCAAAGAGTCTGGCACTCATTGACAGAGGAAAAGGGTGATATATGGAGTCAAAAGTGTAACTGTGGACAATGGAGGAAAACACAAGAAGCAGAGTGAAAGGAAAGAGGAAAGGAACACATTTTAATTTTATGACAGTGAAGCCAACATCTGAAATTACTTTAAGATGATAACTTGGTGTTAAGGCATGTCCTCTGTACTTGGCGATTGTTTCAGGAAAAAGGTAATTTATTCCTTAAAATTTCAACAGTCTTAGTGGAGAAACTCACATGTCTGCCAAAGCAGTCTTCGTAACACATTGCAGATGCTCAAACTTGTTACTGTCCACCACACCCCTGAGAAATCAAGATTATATGGGCACTGGGCCATGAACAATGGACAAAACTACTTTCTCTTCTTGTTTCAGGTGTCAGTCATGCATCTGTTTTTACCACATACTGCGCTTGATCCTAACAAAGAATTTTAAATTAGATACATGGCGTACCATGGATCTGTGAACATAGCGCATGTTAAATGTGATTAACAATTAGTAACATTATTGTGATTACAACTTGTTTTGAGTCATACAGCTCCAGCACTAATCCACATAAAAGATAAAATTTATCTGTACAGACATATGTATTTCTTATGATGATAAATTAAGACATATTAGTCACTATATTTTACCTGCAAATATTTCTTATTACTAGAGATCAAAAACAAAACTAAGGTAATGAAAAAGATCCTTACACTTATTACATGGTATAAGATTATAGATATAGGCATATCTAGATATATCTAGATATCTTAAATAGAGCATTCAGATCAGTTTTGCCTCAATTACAAGTCATGAGAATAGTATAGAAAAACTATTTACAACATAAGATGATTCTTATACCTTTTTTAAAAATAAACAAAATTTCCCAATGTATATTTTAGGCATAGATAAGTTTGTAAATGTTTTAAATCAAGAATAGAATGATGATAAAAACTTGAGAGCACTTAAATATTGACACAAGAAGTTGATAAGGCTGGAATCTCTGCATTGCACATCTGCCTAAATGGACCACGCAATGGAAGACTCACTTTTTAAAATAGTCGCTGTTTGGAGCTTGCTATCTGAGACACTGATGCCAGCTCTCACAGCATCGCAGGGAGGTGTGCTAGAAGGAATGGCAGTTTTATATTTATCATCAAGCCTAACCATGTGTCTTTTCTGTTTCCCCAAGTTTCAAGTGTTTGTTTTAGGGCATCACAGTGCTAGCAGCTGGAGAGAGCATTTGTGCACAGAAATAGAGCTCACTCTTTAAATTCCAATGTTAAAACCAGATATATAAATTCTCTTCTCTGGTTCTTTTTGACAGTTTCTTTGGCTCCCCATTTTCCTTGATCTCTTATAAAACAATTACAAATTCCAGTTCATACAAGAAAAGCACAGCTGCCTATTACATAAGCAAAGACATCATTCTCTAGTTTTCTATCAAAATCATAGTTTTTAGGATAAAACATAGAGTCAAATAGTTGATAAGGCTATTAAGAATTCAAAAGCATTAATAATTATTAATTTCTATAGTCTGTAGTAAGGAGGCCACTTGTTGGTTCCTAGCCACTTAGCCCTGAAATAATCGCACAGAAACTGTATTATTTAAATTACTGCTTGGCCAATTAGCTCTATCTTCTTATTGGCTAACTCTTACAACTTAATTTAACCCATTTCTATTAATCTCTGTATCACCACGTGGCAGTGGCTTACCAGGTAAAGTTTTTGGCATCTGTGTCCAGCAGGGCTACATGGCTTCTCCCTGCCTCTGCCTCCTTTCTCCCAGCATTCAGTTTAATTTTTCCTGCCTAGCTCTGTT
Source organism: Bramus lutescens (assembly GCA_001685075.1). Classification (NCBI taxonomy): domain Eukaryota; kingdom Metazoa; phylum Chordata; class Mammalia; order Rodentia; family Cricetidae; genus Bramus; species Bramus lutescens. Next base: position 55,212 of record LOEQ01003264.1, on the reverse strand, counting down.
CCCCTATAGCTCTGCTCTAGGCCCAAAGCAGTTCCTTTATTAACCAATGATATTCACAGCATATAGAGGGTATTCATACATCAATAGCCATGACAGATTTTCAATTTTTATTATTCACTGTTATTTTCTGATCCAACAAAAAGCATTTCTACGTATTGATAACAGTGCCAGTGTCTTGCAATCTGTATGGCAAGTTTTCTGTACATTTTTTGAAACGCGTTGTTGATTTCATCCACATGGCCATAAACTTTGCTCCTGATACAATGTTTGAAAATTCCGCTTAGTCCTTCAGTTGTGGACGAAAGGAACTGGCAGTATGAAACTAAAACGCTGAATATTGAGAAAACATATAACCCAATTTTCAAAAGTGGGGTACAGAATTAAGTGGAGGGCTCTCAAAAGATGAAATACAAACGGCTGAGAAACACTCGAAGAAATTTTTAACATCTGTAGTCTTCAGAAAATTCAAATCAAAACTACATTGAAATTTCATCTTACCCCAGTCTGAATGACCAAGATCAATAAACAAATGAAAACTCATGCTCTTGAGGATGAAGAGTAATGGGAACACTCATCCATTGCTCGTGGGAGTGCAAACTTGTACAGCCCTTAGGAAATTCAGTGTAGCCATTCCTCAAGAAGCTGGGACTCAATCCACTTCAAGATCTAGCTGCACCACTCATGAGCATATATCCCAAGTACTACATATCTTTTTACAGAGATAACTGCTCATCTATGTTCATTGCTACTCTATTCATAATAGCCAGAAATTGGAAACAGTCTAGATGTCCATCAACAGATGGCTGGATAATGAAAATGTGATACATTTACACAGTGAAATATTCAGCTGTTAACACACACACACACACACACACACACACATCAAAACCATGAAACTTGCAGAAAAATTAGAGACAAGCATCCTGAGTGAGTTGACCCAGACTCCCCTAAAACAAATTTTGTGTGCTTTCTCTTATTTTAGGGTAGAAGAGTCTCATCCTTCAATATGTGTGCCACAATCCAAATAACTTGAGAGATTACGTACCAAATAAGGGACTATGAGAGAGAAGAGAGTATCTTTCAAGAAAGGGGACATAGATTATAGTGTTATAGAAAGACAGAGGAGAAACCAGAATAGAAGGGTTAAATAGGGAGGGAATGGGACTGAAGGATAAAGAGGCAATGTGGAAAGGAACAGATTAATGCACATCTGAAAAACTATATAGAAACATACTACTGTAGAAGCTTCCTAAAATATATACACGTATGAAAGGAATCTAAATGGATTTCCAAATAATAGGCAACACAATGCCCCAAATAAACATCTTATGTCACTAACATTCAGTGCAAGGAATTGATTACATTGCGGGGAGTCATTGGTCAAAGACATGGCTATATTTTCTTTCCTTAAACTGATGATAATGACTTATTGATGAAAGCACACTAATGTTACCAAGCATAAAGGAGTTGTGCGGGTGGGTACCTAGCTAGGGTTTCTCCCTTACTCACTAGTATTTATAGTACTAAAAGATGCTCTGCTCTCTACCAGAAGAGAAAGGAAATCATCCATATCTCCAGTTTACAGACTCCAAGACTTACAACAATGACTACTTGGAAAATGTACTAGCACAATTGTGGCACACATGTTTTTGGAGTAACCATCCACGTTTTTATGTAGCTTAAGGCCAATTTCATGACATGTGTAGTATGAGGTGAGCAGGCTGCATCCCACTGCCCAGCTAGCTTAACCCCGAAATAACCACACAGAAATTGTATTAATTAAATTACTGCCAGGCCCATTATATCTAGCCTCTTCTTGGCTAACTCTCACATCTTGATTCAACCCATTTCTAATAATCTGTATTTCATCATTAGGTCGTGGATTACCGGGAAAGATTCAGCATGTCTGACCTGGCAGCTTCATGGCAGATCGGCTCTATCTGCTGCTTTCTTCCTCCCAGAATTCTGTTCTGTCTTCCCCACTTACCTGAGTTCTGCCCTATCAGCTAGGTCAAGGCAGTTTCTTTCATAACCAATGAAAGCTACACAAATACAGAATGGCCTCCTACGCCAACATGGAACCCATAACTGACACTGTTAAAGTGGCTGAGACCTAGATAGCCCATGCCATTCTTGTTCTACTAAAGAACATAGCAATAAAATGACCCCTAATTCCATACTGGTTATAACCATAGATCATTGCCTTCCTCATCCGTCATTAGAGAAACTTCTTTAAGCAGATGGGAAATCAAAACACAGAGTTTCACAACTAGACAATGTGCAGAGGTTGAGAGACATTGGAGCACTCAGTCCTAGCTAAAATGTCTTCATCAGTCCTTTCCTCTCATAGCTCAAGGCTCAATGAGGAAGAGGAGTTAGAAAGATGATAAGAATCATAGGTCTGGTCTACCAGACACAACAGGACGTATTAGCTCAAAGAGAGATTGAGGCAGCATGCACAGGTTCAAGTCACACAGGGTTTTAGTGCTCAATGGGGAGGTGTACAAGTTCTCCCATGCCTAATCAATAAGTTATGTGAAACTGATACCTCCTGCAAAAGGGAAAAAACATTTTTGTAAATGGAGTCTCATTTGGTATATCAACCACTTTTCAGGGCAGACCCCACACACAGCAACAGCATGCCTAGAAATAGGTGACCAACACAAAAACTCAATGATATTTCTTTTTTTTTTCTTTTTTTCAAATGCAATATTGACCTTCCACTTGGTCGTTTTGGTTCTTGTATATTGTTTTTTTCTGGTTTCATTCTAATTGCTTTGTCTTCTGAAAGAGGAGAAAAGAACATAAAATTGGATGGTGCAGAGGAAGTAAGGATCTGGGAGGAATTTATGGAGGAAAACTGTGATTAAAATATATTGTTTAAAATATTTTAATGAAACAATAGTATTTCAAGAAGTAGGTGGTAACACATGCCTTTAATTCCAGCACTTGGGAGGCAGAGGCAGACAGATCCCTGTGAATTTGAGGCCAGCCTGGTCTACAGAGCAAGTTCCAGAACAGTCAGAGCCATCGAGAGAAACCTTTCCTTGAAATAAACAAACAAACAAGCAAACAAATAAATAAAGCATTTAAAAAATCAATACCATTTTTCTTTACTAAAAAATGCTTACCACTCCCAACCAGTCATTTTTCCTTTACTTTCTCTTCTCGGCAACCACCTCTTGTCAAATGTCCCTTTTCATTTTTTTCTTGAAGAGAATTTCTTCCTTTCTCTCAATCCCTGCCATATTAACATTCATTAAGTTTTCTGTGGCTGTCAATCACCAGTGGTCTTCAGAAAGAGGAGTTATTTCTGTGTTGAGAAGACAGAGAATTGAGAGAGAAAGGGGCACCTGGAAGCAAATCTGGACTTAAGGTGTACTTCAGAATAAAATCCATGTTGGTATATTTTAAAGATAGAAAATAGGCAGTGCTTGCATAACTAGAAGTCATGAGATTCTAGTGTATTAGACATTTTCGGATGAAATGGAGGGTTTTTTTCCATTTAATGTGCTTAAGGAAGACAGAGAATTCAGAGAATTGAACGTCATTTTGTGACAACCTAATAAACGTGAATATTTCCCATGTTATCATCATATTTTATTTTGTTTCAATTTGCTATTAATTGGCAAGTAATTTTACACTTATAAGGTCACGTAAGTAGACTTTCCTTGCAAAATAATCTTTGAAGGTATGCAGAGATCATCATATCCAATGAGTCAGTTGATTCATACACAGCAGAGGTGTATTTTACTAATAATAGTAATTATTCCTACCAGCTCAGGGTTTGCTAGGTCACTCCTCAGTAGGAGTTAATTTTCTCTAAATTAAAAGCACCCTAGCATTAAATCATTTTAGGTACATGTTGCTTTTGTTAGTTGAATAATTACAACCAATATAGCTTTTAAAAGTGAATCAGATTCATGCCCACAATGTTTAGTTAAAATGGGATGTAAGGGTATAATTTTAAATAAAAATTAATTTTCTCTACTGAACTGTATACTGTGGAGAAGAGACCACACTAAGCCTACTGTTTGAATGTATTTACAAAGAAAGCATATACTTTTCCTCATCTTAATATTAAGATATTGGATCTTTTGCTCTTACTTATTCAAATAAATAAGTTGTACATCCTTTTTCATGACTGAAGGAAATCTGATAGCATATTTTATGTACAGAGTGCATACACAGGGGCATAATGTATGCAATATGACTCTTCTCTCTTGCATAGACAATTCTAGAGAACACATAGAAAAGTCATAGCCAAGAGAATTGTATAACTGCTTCTTACTATGCATGCTATAATTAATTACATGCCAGTCAGAACAATATCTGTCTGGCACTCCCCTTATTATCTTTCATAGGATGTATTGTTTGATTTCAGAGAAGCCATGGGAGATGGCATGAGAGTTTGTTGTACCCATCCAGGCTTTGTGCAAAGGTGGACTAGAGTATTCAGTGATCTGACCTTTAGTGAAGGACTGAAAGCTGATGTTAGAAATCAAACCATATAACTGGTTTTCCCCTAACTCTCATTTGAACAGGGTTAACTTTAAACTTAGGAACAACAGAACCATTTGATTACCCCATTTCCCACTTGTATCAGGCATTTGCCGTACTATGTGTGATGTAGTCATAAGATGCCCATTTTATAGTTTGCATAGCATATTATCCATCACTCCAGATCGAAAGTGCTCCGTCTATTTTCCTTACGGATATCTATATCCCTCTGTGTGAACATCAAAACATGCCCCCCAGCAGACTTTAGCCAAGGACTTTAGCACAGGAGTATATATTTTAGGCTGAGTGTGAGATCTGCAAGATCAACTGATTCTCAAATACTGAACTTCACCATCTTAGCAGGTATAGAGAAATGAGAAAACAGTTTTACTGGAAGGTGGATATTTTCATGGTGGCCCACTATTTAGTAAAATGGCTCTCCATCCCCAAGAAGCCATTGCCTTTTCACAGTCCCTTAGGGAAACATGAGCCCTTCCCCGACACATGAAGAACAGGTCCACGCTCATGAAGTTCTATGTTGGTAATCACAGCAGTAGCGAGTTCATTGAATAGATGTAATGGCCATGCTGTGTCCAGAAGACACTGTTAGCATTCCTCTCAACCCTCAGCTATTACACTATTTCCAATTCCCCTGTCATAATGGTCCCTCAGCCTTGGGGTTAGCAATAGAGATGTCCTGTTTAGGCCTGAGTACTCCATAATTCTTTATACATTTTGGCCACTGAGGAGTCTCTGCATGACCAACGTCCGCTGTGTAAAGGATCTGCTCTTTGTGTATAGTATTAAAGCCAGTTTGACATCATGCCCCTTTATCAGAACACCAGTAACGGGTGATGTTTCTAAACTCCACAGCAAAAGGTAAATTTTGTTGTTTCAACCCCAATAACAAGAAAGAGAGAAAGGAATATTCAAATTTGAATAACAATATATAATTTTCACCTACCGGTTATGTTAGTCAGCCTTTAACTTTTTCCCACTGATGAAAAAACTCTGCAAAGGCACTAATTTCTTGTCAGCTGTACAAAAATCAAGCCATGGGCTTGATTACCTTGTGGATCAATGTTTACTAAGCTTGACTTGAAGACATGGTCCATGAAAAATTCTTAGGACGAAGGACTACTTCCTTAAAAATAATTAGCATTATTAATAAGACATTAAAAACCATGTTAAATATTATGGTTGGATGCATTTTTGTAAGAGCATACTTTGATATTCTCCTGGGTATTCTTTTCGCTACAGCTCTGGCTTGTAAACCTGCTGTTGATACGGCTCTGTGTATCCCTGTGTCCAGTTTATTAGGACATAAAGTATAATATGTACTCATTCTAATAATGACAATTTAAAGTAATCACTTAATATATTGGTAGAAATACATTTACTGTGGCAACTTATTATCTCACGTGTATGTGCACACCTGCTCATACACACAATACAAAAATTTATTATGAGAATACATGTATCTATTTACATTACAGAGATGCAGCGTGGGATGATAATAGTCACCATCCTTTTGGCTCATCTTTGCTGAGTTCTTCCTCCGGGCTGGTTATGAAAACCAGGCTCATGCCTTTTCTTATCATCCATCTTGTGGATGGAACAGAGCTTCATAGTCACTTATTACTATTCAGAATTAGTCTACCTAAACTACTTCCATGGTCTTATCATCCAGTATACACCAGCATGTAACTAGTCAGCTGTAAATATCTCTGTATGAAAAATGTGTGAATGAGGAGGGAAGCATGAAATTAATACAGCTTTTGGATGCAGCAAATAACAGTTTAGGAAGGATGTGTGCTGGCTGCTCTAGCAGATGCTCCTGCTGGTGTTTCCATAGATAAGCTTTAATTCAAATACTCATGCATTTAGTTTACTTAATTTGACTATGCAATGTTAAATGCATTAAAATATGCACCCGCTTCTAGCCTTATACTTAAGTAGAGAGAATTTAGAACATATTAAATAAACTTAGGCACAACAATTTCATAATGCCTCCTGAAAACTTAACTTTAGAGCCATCCCAGAACTTAGGTCTGAGGTTTATCTGGATCCCTGATTCACAGCCTGTGGCCTCTTCTCTGCTCCCTCCATCTCTTTGCTTGCTGTGAGTTACTGGCGATGACTGGGAATAGTGTACTTGCTGGTGGTTCCTGGTCCTGCCAGTTTCTACTCTTTCATTGTCTTAGGTGGCATCCGATTCTTCAGGAAACAGCTTCTAGCCTGCTGGAAGCTCCTGTGAAGCAGATTCCCTTTTCTTGTTCTATGCTAAAAAAAAAATGGTGTCTTCATCTTACATTGATGTGATCTATTCATAAATGAAAATATTTTTATACAAACTTGTACTATTATTTGAAGACAAATCTCTAGAGAGATTGGGCAGTTTAAAAACTGTTAAATATATCTTCCTGAAGATCAAAACAAACTTGATATCTATTCATGATCCATCGGTAGGCACCATCCCCCTGGAAGCAGACTAGAAATACTTTCCTAAAATGGTTCATAATTCCACCAAGTATTCATGTTTCTAAAGGAACAAAGAAATTTATAATATAAAATTTTGTGGTGATGTTACCTTTAAAATAGATATTATTTTATGTGAAATTAGTCCCTTAGGACTAATTTTTATCAATGTTGAGGCTTCACTCAAGTCCCTTTTAATATAGCATGAATTCTAATTGTTCTTAATAATAAAAACCAGGTCAGATATAGGGGCTAAAGCTGAAGATCAGAGAAGCAGAGCAGCTAATCCCAAGAGAGTTCTTACCTCTACCAGTGCTCAGATCGAAGGGTCAATCCTGTGTCCGTAAATCCTCAGGCTGCTACTCTCTATGAAGCTTCAGACTGCCTCTGAGCTCTTGTCTCCTCATGCCTAAAATTCCTCTCTCCACCCAGCCATATCACTTCTGTATCCACTGCCCTAGTGCTAGGATTAAAGACATGGAATCCTAAGAGCTACAGTCACCTCTGTGTGAACTCTGTTTCTCTTGAAAGATTGAATCTTGCTTAGCTCAAGGTGGCCTTGAACTCACAGATATCCATTGACCTCTGTCTCCCTAGTGCTGGGATTAAAGGTGTGTGCCACCACTGCCTGGTCTGTATGGCTAGCTAGTGGCTTACTCCACACTTTGATCTCCAGGCAACTTTATTTATTTGTTAGATTACAAACAAAATACCATTGCATTCTAAAGTCTCCTGTGAGGAGCTTGGTCCCTAGCCAAAGTTCATATTGAGACATGATTTAATCAATCAGTGATTACATAATCAATGGGCTAATGCAGAGATGGTTGATACTGATTTTTTTTTTAGAAGGAAGGGCTTAAAATGAGGAGTCATTGTTGGTGTGTCTCTGGAATGTGTATGTCCTGGTTTGAGTGGCAGCTTCCTAGAAGCTACATTAGAAAAACTCCCTTTCTCTTTACACTGCTTCCGCCTGTGTTTCGTTGCACAACTGAGACACTGAAGCAAGAGAAGGAACATGCTGTTCATTTTTCAGTGTTATTGGTAAGAACGTACGTCTAAGACTACATAGAAATGAGATTGAAGAGATACTACCATAAATTATCACCTCATGCATCTGAACATACACCAGTAACACATAAACCTGAAGTGAATAAAGATTTTCTGAGCTCTGTTCTCTGGGGTCTCTATTCTGGTTGTGTGTGTAGTGTTGTAGTTCTCAACATAGACTTTGTATTTAAATTTATTAGAAGCACTTATCTAAAAATTCAGATTTCTCCACCCAGTATGAAATATTTAACTCTCTAACACTGGAATGCTTTCTTAGAACATTCATTTTCCCAAAGTCCATCCAGTAATCACCGTTCAGAGAGCTTTCAACAAAAACTAAAAAAAAAGGATACCTTTGCAAAGTCCTCCTTTAAAAACACTTAAACAAGAGGTGGAGGTGTAACACTGTTGGGAGACAGCCTGCTGAGCTCACAGAAGTCCCTGGCTCAGTCCTCAGCACCACAGTACGGAAGTGGAAGCAAGAGAACCAGAGAACCAGAAGGTCAAAGTCACCCTCAGATACATGCTTTGGAAGAGGCCTGTCCAAGCCGCATGCAAACATCCCTGGAAAATAAAAAGAAGTAAATGCAAATTTCCGAAATGGAATCCCTCCTCGAAAGCAGTTCTATGATTTCACGTGGACTCAAAATCCCTTTGTTTAAGGACGCTTGCATTGTCCCCAAGGAGTCAAGGAAAGTCACATGAGGGTCTTGTATACATAATCTTCCTACAGACCTACTAAGCTCTTCTCAACCTTCCCTGTTCCTTCCAGTTCCTATAGCTCTGTAACTGATGCCGGAAACAGAATGTTGTTTCCCCCTGAATACAGAAGCTGTAGATTGAAATTTTTGTCTGAAACTATTTAACTGTTACTCTTCTGTTTTTCATTTTTATTGAATCAACCACCAATGAATGGCTTTACATATAAAATAGGCGCTTCTTTCTTTTATTTAAAATATGAGCTACTTTGTAATGCTTTCCCCACAATTGTACATGGCAATAATTTCAGAGTAGAATCTACCTGCTCCAATTATAATAGAATATTTTTCTTTGTCAATATATCTACCACTTATCATGTGCCACTGACCTTGGGACAATTGTCCATGCCTGATTCTCATTCAGAGTACTTTCTTATCATTAAAAAAATATAACTCTATTCAGACACATCTGTTAAAGTTCATAGACCAGAAGTTATACATGAAATTAATTTTCAATATAAATAAAGAGTTTTATTAAGGGGTGTCCTGGGTAGATTTTGTCACCTTGACACAAGCTAGAGTGATCTGAGAAGAAGATTGTCAATTAGGATATTTCTCCCTTAGATTGCCTAAAGGCATTTTCTTGATAGCTGATGTAGGAGAACCCAGATTACGTGCTCTTACATCTTAATTTAGCCCATTTCTATTAATCTGTGTATCGCCACATGGCTGTGGCTTACTGGCAAGATTCTGTCCACCATCTATCACCGGCGGGGCTACATGCTTCTTGCAACTCTGCCTTCTTTCTCCCAGCATTCAATTTAATTCTCCCACCACCTAGCTCTACTCTACCCTATCACAGACCAAGGCTTTATTCATTAACCCCCCCAAAAAAAACACATAAATAAAACAACTTCCCATACCATGCCCAGACACCTGAAATAATCACACAGAAACTATATCAATTAAATCACTGCTTGGCCAATCACCTATGCATATTGTTAGCTAGCTCTTATATCTTTGGTTAACCCATTTCTATTATTTTATATTTTACTCTGAGACCTGTGGCCTACCAGCAAGTTTCCAACTGGTAGCTCACATCTTTCTCCTCTGGTGACTACATGGCTTCTCACTAACTCTGCCTACTCTCTCTCTCTCTATAGATAGATAGATAGATAGATAGATAGATAGATAGATAGATAGATAGATAGATAGAT